>BGPR01015189.1:0-13195 GCA_013235015.1 Araneus ventricosus
GTAGATAACAGCTTTCAAGCTAGATACCTTTGAAATTTGGTATGTTATTGACATCAAAATTGTAGGTTTGACAATAGATCGTTGAAACGACTGTCAAAAATGCATATCCAGTTATGTATGCTAAAGTGTAATATAAAATACACGAAACAGTTAGGACCATATTTAGACAATTCTACCCAGACAAAAGCACTTAATTCTGTAATTTCTCGGTACGCACCATAACCCCTAGAGTATTACAAAAGTACGTCACTTTATTTAATGTGTATGGATGTTCTGAAAAAATTAGTATTTTATATGATATATCTAAAACAATTATTTAATTTTATATGATCTGTAAATATTTAATTTTATATCATCTTTAAAATATTTAATTTTATATGATTCGTAACATTTAATTTTATATGATTCAAATATTTAATTTTATCACATTCGTAAATATTAATTTTATATCATTCGTAAATATTTTATAGCGATTCGTAAATATTTAATTTTATATGATCTGCTGTAACATTTAATTTTATATCATTCAAAATATTTAATTTTATATCATTCGTAAATATTTAATTTTATAGATGATCTTGTAAATATTTACCTCGTAAATAATTAATTCGTAATAATTTTAATTTTCTATAAAGACTGTAAATATTTAATTTCTCAAAAAATACCACTCGTAATAATTTAATTCTATACGATTCGTAAATATTTAATCAAATAAATTAATTCGTAATAATACCCTATACGTGATTCAAGAAATATTTAATTTTATATGATTCGTAAAATATTTGTTGTAATTTTCTTTGCATTGGTGCACTCTCCGATTGTGCTGCCACTAGACATGATCTAGTTGACCATGAAGGAAACCGCCCTTGAAAGGTCGAGGGAGAACATCTCCGCGTATATATATATTTTTCTTCGTGCTTCTTTATAAAGGGATTTGCAGGAAGATGAAAACATTGACGCACACAAGTCAAAATTCGGATCGCGTCCGTCAGGTTTTAGAGTCGTTAGAAAGATTCAAACGAAATAAGAATAATCTCAGAAGTTCTTATTCATAATACGTTTATAACAATTCATTTGTTATCTTTAGATGTACTTAGTACTGGTTTGATTAGTTCAACTTTTTCATGTTTTTTATTCATATTAGTAAAGAAATTTCGGGAATTCTCAAACTACACTCCACCAACATCCCAGACGTACACTAGCTGGTCTCCAAAGGCGTTTAATTATGAATACTGTTGCTGTCGTCTTTCTTTGTTTACGGTAACCATGGTTTGTATTCAGCAATATGAATACAAACTATTCTCTGGTTCAAGGTGAAATCATATGTCTAAACAAAATGCGAATGATGAACATCAAAAATCTTCAAATGGTACGGGTAAATTTTTCTTTTACCGAAGCGTGGCATTCAACGTCTTTCCATTCTATAAATGGCAACGTGTTCTTGTTTATGTATGAACTGTTTGATTGCTTCGTTTTCTTTTATTTTCCATTCTCTTCTCATTTTTGATATCAGGAGGAATTTACAAAACCTCACGACTTTCGAAATTGCTAAGAAAAAAAAATGCTTAGGTACGGACTTCTTTTTACTTTCTCGTATACGAAGATAAAGAATGTCTCAAAGACATTTATCGCATTGTCATCGTTAAAATATTCGACCTCGTGATTTTGAGGAATCTCCACGTTTTAGACCTCTCTGGATCCGAAATAAACCACTTGAGATGTTACGTCCATCTGTTGATTTTTCTGCCTATGAACTCAATAACTCTCCGAATGACAGGTTGTACAGGGTGGTCATAAATTATTGGACCCGTTTCAAAAATTAATAAAAAAAATTAATAATGCTACAACTGCGTTTTTTTTAATAAGAGAGCAAATAAAGTTTTTTAAGATAGTTGGTATACCATTACGGCGTTCTAAATTTCCTACAGCTAGAGATTTCCATACACAATGGCTACCCATCAGCAAAAGCCTATGCGCGTTTTCTGGTTTCCTTTTTTAGTTTTTCTTGAATATCTCGAAAACTATTCAGTTTTCGAATTACAACATATTTAACAAATTAAAGAGCATAAAATTCCCTACAAATACATGCTTTTTTCCCTTCTACCTTTAATAATTTTGCAGATTTATTTTTCTTCTACCTTTAATAGTTTCACAGATTTGTTTTTCTTCTACCTTTAATATGCTCTCAAAAATGGGAGATGTCCAATAATTTACGACCACTTAGACCGCAGTAACGGCGCGTTACCCATCTGAAAAAAAAACTTTTTTTAAAATGCGCTCTCATTTTTAAAAAATCACAGTTTCTATTAATTTTTGAAATGGATCCAATAATTTATGACCCTCTATTATCGACTGATGATTGAAAGATTGAATGACTGAAGCTTATATTGTTAAATAATAACCTTAACTTTTCCTTTCAGCATTAATAACACTTTAAAAATTTTCAGATTCGCGATATTTAGGGGCAAAACAAAATTATTAGGGCTAAAATTTTTAAAAGTTTGGCACCGGAGGTTGAAAGTCTAGAGCTCGTGTGCTTCGTAAAACAACTCATCGCTAATGTACGCAATAGCTCAAAAAACGGAACAAGGTAGATAGATGAAATTTGATACGCGATCTTTACACCAAAATTGTAGGCATGTATCAAACTTTGAACGAAATCAAAGAAACACATGTCCGTGCGTGTGAACACGATAAATCAAAAACGCAACAAGCTCGATAAATATAATTTTGTATATTGCTTTATCACCAGATCTGTGTCAAATTTTGAGTCAAATCCATCAACCAGTTGACAGTCTGTTGGCCTGTCTATTCGCGCTTATATGAACTCTATAGCTCAAAAACACGCAAAAAAAAATATGCAAGTAAAATTTGGCCTCCAAAATTGTAGATACGATTCATGATGAAATGGAAGTATGGTATTAGTTGTTGCCAAAGCGACCTGGAGTTCCTGAAGTAAGAGTCTGACTATTAAGTCCTATAAAATTAAAGTCTGGCTATTAAGTCCTATAAATGTAGATTGTCTTCCAGGAGAACTTAGAGAATAAACTGCTCCACATTGCCTTTTCGCTGGGGATGAACACCGGAAAAACTTCAACCAGCCAGCTTGATCGCAGCGAATATTTTTTTGCTAATGCGTACATCGGCCACGAATTTTTGAAAAACGTTGGTTAAGAATCGAACCCATAACTTTCTTTCCAGATTCGTGTTCTTAAGACAAGCCATGCCTTAACCTACTAGGCCACTCGTAGGCTAGTGTTTTTCTTATTCACCCGGATATTGAAAAAAAAATGCATTCTTGCGGTAAATAAATCGGCACTGTTCGATAGCAACAATAAATCGGCACAAACGTTTAACTTTCACCAGCTGAATAAAGTATCAGACCGAAGAATTCGCGAGGAGGGAAAAAAAAAACATGAAACGATATTTATCATTACGTGAGATCGACGCAAACCTAGCGGAAAACACACACGCATCAACAAACGTCACTAAAATATCAGGATGATATATTGTTATTACTACTATACATTTAGTCAGTTCTTGATCAAATAAGCAAAGTTTAAAAGCTCTCAAGATGACCTTAATCTCATTGAGAGTATGTACAGAACCGTCACGGTAAATCACAAGAGAGAAAAATACCCTCTCCCTATGAAAACACATCGTAAAATTTTAAGAACCTCAAAACAAGGCTTTGACTACACATTACAACAGCTGTCCACACAAAACTCAGATGGAAACGTGATCATTTCTCTCACAGATAGGCAGGACATCCATAAAAGCTCTTTTGTTGTCTGCCATACTTTTTACCTTGTTATTCGCCGATGTGTTGTTGCTCTTTTGTCCAGGTGGGCATGCAAAGGAAGATTAATTTCGAATTTTACTGCTGTTTGCGTGGAGAAACCCGCGTTGAAACGGAAAGTTACGTGTTCTTTAAACGGTGCTCTTCATTGAAGCAGTTCTGGGTTTCATTGATGAATTAACCGCAGGAAACGAACGACGTGAGAAGTAAATGCAGTTGTCGGACTAACTAATCCCTCGCATCAGATCTACTTTCTGAAACCTTAACCAATGGTTTACAGTAGAACCCCATTATCCGAGATGACTGGAACCGTAATCACCTGGGATAATCAAAAACTCGGTCCATAGAGACTAAATTTTAAATCCTTACTTCTTTTCTTTCGACAAGGCTTTTCGAAATTGTTTATTTGAAATTATAAAAATTTACGTGTTCTTGGTTTCATTGATGGAATAACCGCAGGAAACGAACGACGTGAGAAAAGTAAATGCAATTGTCGGACAACTAATCCCTCATGGGATATACTCTGAAACCTTAACCAATGGTTTACAGTGGGAACCCCGTTATCCCGAGATGGCTGGACCGTAATCACCTCGGATAATCAAAAAAACTCTCAGTCGATAGAGATTAAATTTTAATTCCTTCTTTTCTTTCGACAAGGCTTTCGAAATTGTCCTATTTAGAATTATAAAAATTACGTGCTCTTGGTTTCATTGATGAACATGGGTAAACAGGGCGACATCATGAAGTAAATGCGGTTGTCGGACCTAACTAATCCTCCATCGATGATCTAGCTTTTGCAAACCTTAGCAATGTTTGGTAGAACCCATTTCCGAGAATGACTGGAACCGTAATCACCTCGGGATAATCCAAAAACTCGGTCGCATAGAGACTAAATTTAAATCACCTACTTGTTTTCTTTCGACAAGGTCTTTTCAGAAATTGTTTATTTGAAAGTATAAAATTTGCTAGTGCTTCTTGGTTTCCATTGACTAAGACCAACCACTGCAGGAAACGAACGACATTGAAAGTAAATGCAGTTGTCGGACTAACTAATCCCCTCACGACATACTTTCTAGAGCAACAACCAATGATGATTTACAGTAGAACCCCATTATCCGAGATGACTGGAATAGCTTAATCACCTCGGATTAATCAAAACTCAGTCGATAAGACTAGAATTTTAGATCCTTCCTTCTTTTCTTTCGACAGGTTTCGAAATTGTTTATTTGAAGTATAAAATTTACGCGCTCTTGGTTTCATTGATGAATATGCGAAACGAAGACGACATTGAGAAGTAAATGCAGTTGTCAGACTAACTAATCCCTCGCACGACATCTACTTTCTGAAACCTTAACCAATGGTTTTACAGGATATCACATCGGATATTAATCGAAACTCTGTCGATAGGGCTCAATTTTAAATCATGACTTTTCTTTACTTTTTCGACAAGGTTCCCCAAACTGTTTATTTGAAATTATAAAAATAAGATCATAGGAACTATCAGTTATTAATATTTTTTAAATTTATATCCGCTATCCGATTTAATTTAAAACTGTAGACACGTTGCCTGTTTATAGATATGTATGACAAATTTTGGTTAATAGGTCAACGGGTCTTGACTATACTACGAAGCTAAACATAAAGCACAGGAGCATTGTGTAACATGCGAGAAAGTTGAGGGTGAAATACTCCATATGGGTTATATTAGGAGTGCACCTTCTAGCTGTTGTAGATTCTGATATTTTTTAAAACTGTTGCACAAAGCTATACACTTTCAAGGCTAATTAATCAAAAAATTCTCAAGTGGTACTGAAGTTTCCTTTTATATGAATTATGCTTGTTAGTAAGTTGATAGAACAGGTTTTGTGCAGAAAACTTGGTTGAGACAGACTGTTAAGCCGAATACTTTCACAGTCAGCCTACAGGTTTATAGACACATTGAAATAAATCTGAAAAAAAATATCACCGTTGGTGTGGCGTGGAAGTTTGGAGGGGTGCCAGCTCAGGTGTCGTCCTGGTCATCTGACCGTGGCTCAAGAGTACGAGGTCCGTCCAAAACCAATACCGTGTTGCTTCAAAACGGGACGTTAATATAACAGAATAACGAACTAACTGAAAATTATCAGGACGGCTAAAATAGCTGAATGGTTTCCAATTTACCTGGCGCTTTGACGGTGCGCAAGCAGCAAGACCGTTTTTTAACGTGGGACTACGTTCCTCCCATTAGGTTCTTGGAAGGAATTTGATTCACACGCCAAAACATACAAAACGTTTATAGATCCTCTATATCTCTGCTAACTACATATTAAAAGAAAACAACTAATGTCTTAATTTAGAGATAAAAGGGTCACAACAGAAGTTACAAAAAAAATTGAAAATCGGAATTGTAGTTCAGCGACTACTGGTCGCAAAGTTAGAGGAATACATGAATTGGTGACGTCACGCATGAAGTGCGCGCTGAATTGGCTGACGCTCTTGCCACTGCCACGTTCTCGCGAATGGTATGAATGGAATACCGTACACATACATTACCACGGGTTTTGGAAAGAAGCGTGCAGTTTGAACATGGTGCCAACAAATTATCCTAATAGTACTCTGGGAATTCTATATTGATTCAACTTTTACAGAAACGTGGTCCTAATTATTAAATTATGTATCTTAGCACCATATCGACCGATCCTGTAGAAGTGTAACATATCCACGCACGATTGAAGATTCAGAAGAAAGAATCAACATTTTAATATATTTTATTACGAAACCAAAACAATTTTTTTCATTGCAACCTTAGTTTCTTTTATTTCGCCAATTTTCCATGCATTAGTAGTATTTCAGAGAAAAAAGGGAGTGGGAGTAACTTCAGAGAAACAAAGAGAATAACGACTAACTTCGAAGACAAAGAGAATAACATTACTTCGAAACAAAAGAGTATCGCTATAACAAAGAAGAATCCGGGAGGCTCGAGAAACAAAAGAGTCACGCAGAGTAAAATAGTCCTACGCCTTTAACATCAACGGCTGTTTGAAAAGGACAGCCTCCGTCGACTTATTTTCTTTTCCAGTTCACTGGACTTCCTTTAATTAAATTTCCTTTTTGATAGTAATGACAATAATTGTTGAGTATCTATTGTATTCTATTCCTCTTTTTATTCTATTGTATAATATGTTAGCTACTATGATTTTGACGAGTTATCTTTCTGAAATGCAGTACCATCAATGTTTGGCTGTCTTTTAACGACTGCATTTTTCTCTAAAGTGCTTTGAAAAGAAATTTTAATTCTAACTACCTACCTGATATTGAGAAATTTTTACTTTAATACACCAATGATAATATAGAAATATTTTCATCACCACTCATTGAGATTCCATCTTTTGCCGCCATCAATTGTTAAATATGCATTTTTGATACAAGAAGCAATAGACATTCGTGGGATTTCATTTATATTAATTAACATTCTTTTTTAACAGTGTTAAAATTTAAACTCATAAATATCTACAAATGATTAAGGACATAGAAAGCAGTTTCGAAACCACGAAGGGCTATACAAAGAATGAGTATTGTGGCGGTTCTGTACGTATTCCGTGAGTTTTAAGTTCATCATGAAAGTTTTTTTAAATTTTGTTTCTTTTCCCAAAGGTATATTAGCAATACCATATATCATTTTGATTCTACCGATCCTCGATGTGACAATTATTTTCCAAAATATTTGCTTCAATGTTTCGTAATAAAATGTTTTTTTTACCTCGCATTCGTTTTAATGCTACTTCGTTGAAGTTTGTTCAGCGGTTGAAAGTTGGGAAAAAATGTGTGCTATATATTGTTGTTATCGAACATGAACTTATCTTTCCTTAAACGACCGGTTTTTATCTTTAGATTAAACAAGAGAAAAAAGGTGCAGGATTAAAGGACCGACTCCCACGAACTTTTTGATAGTTCTTTGAGTGCCGGTGCATGTCCATGTCTGAGAGTTAATATGGAACTTTAAAGAAGGAGACCTGCAAATATACTATGAGGATGTTCGAAAAAAAAAAAAATTACAAGGTAATAAAGTATTTTATTAACATTAGACGGAAAATACAAAGGAATTAAGGAGATTACTTTACGGATCACTTTTCACATAATCACTACTAATCTATAGGCATTTATCTGACGAAGAAACAATGTTTAACCCGGCGCAAAATCTCGTCCCTGCTCACTTTAACAAATTCTCAGGCCGCTGTTTCACGTGCCTGTCAATGAAGAGAATCGCAGTTCAAGATAAGTGTTCTTCAATTTCCGAAAAAATAAACAGTCACTGGTCATACTATGAAGCCATCCGACTTAGAACGCCTGTCATGCTACAATGATGGTGTCAAAATACTCACCATACATTACTGCATATTGCTCGCAAAGTCAAGGAATTCCTGAAAAAAGAAGTTTCAAGTGGGTCTGGAGCCACCCCTCATAGGCTCAGATTTGGCACCCAATCAGCAGTTCCAAACACTTATCTGGAGCGAGGTTCTCTTCAGGCAGTGACGTGAAAACGCTGCCGAGACCGGCTCCATGATGCGAGACATTCTACACAGCCGGTTAAACAAGTTGGTTTCCTGTTTAGATAAATACTAAATAGATTTTGTGATTATGTGGAAAAGTGATCGTAAAGTATGCCTCTTAATTTCATTCTCTATAGTATAATAAGTTTTTTTGTACCCTTGTAAAGCTTTAGATCCATCCTCGTAGAGTGAATTTGAGACACACCACGGGGCCAGAAAGCATTTAAGACAATAGGATGGTGCTGTGCGTTTTATCAGTTCCAGATCAATGGTGTGAGTAGAACTAGAAGAAATAATTGTAGGCTCTGAATTTGTTTTGGAGATAGAAATTAAGGGACTTGAGAAAAGTGACCGATTTCGTTTGGCAATATGTTTAGAATTGTTTGCTGATAGTATGGGCGAAGATTTGGTCTCTAACTATTATTAATTAAGTGATTAATTAAGTCTAATTAAGTTGATTAATTATTTGGGTGAAGAATTTTTTTGAAGGCTTTTGGTTGAAGTCGTTACAGAACATACCAGGGGGCGTTTCGTTTGATTCTTAGAATTTTTTTCTGCAGTATTTGTATCTTCTTTCTGCGCGCTTTGTTGCGATATCCCATATTTAGGTGACGTATAGATAAGAGATGACCTGTTTGCATGGGATCACTTTTTCCTGGAGTGAGAGTGGGAAATGCCTTCCTATTGGAGAGATGATTTGGAATCCTTGTTCCAGAATTTTTCTGCACTGTACATTACATGCCTACGCTGCTAATGTCAGTTAACTGTCTAGGTAGAGGACAAGGTAATTAAATTCTCCATCACATGAGAATTCTTCGTCAATAAAGTGGAGGTTTTTTACCTGTTCCCTGGTGCGTTGTTTCCAAAATGCGTGTGTTTTGTCAGTGCTGATTGGCACGTGCCAGCGTATGCACCAGTCCTCTATGCCAAAAGGATTGACTGATTCGTGACAAAGTAATAGATATTTCTTTGTATTTTTATTGGCATTACTAGAGATATTAGAACCCTTATACTAAGAGATTTATCATAAATGACACTGACCTGCTCCTAAAACCAACTTGTTAGATATATTTGTACGAAATGAAAAGGGAATGTGGCTCCGGATTGCCACCTGTCTGAAGATATCGGCCTGCCGCTGAAATCAGATTTGGACCGATTTGTCTGAAAGAAAAGGAAATTGTGATGCTATATCACCAGTGGCCTGAAGACAATGCTCTGTTCTTTAAACCAGATTTGTCGAACATATTTATCCAAAATTAGAGGAAATGGTATTCTGGATTACTATTGGCCTGTAGGCGCTGGCCTGTTCTTGACCCCACATTTTTTGAACAGATTTGTCCAAAAGAATGTTTTTTTTAAGAAAATAGAATAAGATTTTAAAGATGGTATAACAAGTTCATGATGACAATTATTGAAGGTATTCTTTTAGAATATTAATGTGTGAGGTCAAGAATTTTTGTTAATACACATTTTGTGTTATTACTAAATGTCAGCATCAGGTGGCGCTCTGAGTTCCGAAGATGTCACTCATGGAATGTTGTTGGGAATTACATGGCATTGACTTTATGCACAAAAAATACCCTACTGTATGAACAGTTGTTTCCAGCATTGGCGTCATTTGGATTATTGATGGAGGAAACGTTGTCCTGCAGAATTTTGTGCCCATATCTTGAACAACTACTAAGCTTGAAAAACTTATCCAAAACAGCCTGGTTTACAGGTGTACAATATGATGCATGGTTTACAACATGAGGCATGACCTCAATTTTTCTCTTTCCTGAAAGAAAATTTTGATAAAAATTTCATTGGACCACCTGCACACCACCAGCAAGGGCATGGATTGGCCACCGTCTCCACCGGATATTAATCCATGAGATTTATTCCTGTGGGGCTACTTCAAAAGTCCAGTTTGGCAGTAAAGTCCATAATGCTTGTGAAACTGGCGAAGACCACTAATCACGAATATGCAGTATTCCATTAGAGATGTTGCAGAACGTCGCAGTCAATTCGTACTTCGCTTACAACGTGTCATTGCTGGGGATGGCAGACATTTCTAGACAGTTTTCGAATGATTTGACAGTTTATGAAACCAGAACGCCACCTATCGGTGACATATGGTCCTACCACAAGAAATCAAACATGCAAAAATTCATGGTCTCGCGCATTAATCTCCGATAAGAATATTTGAATTAATTGTCGCCTTTTGCTTACCCTACAATAAAAACAGTCCGTCTGTTTTAGGACACCCTGTAGATTTACGACTATCTCCATGACTGCATTAAAAATTTTCTTTAGCACATCATATTTAAAACACAAAAGGGCAGAAAAGAGTCACTCGCAAGACTCAACAATTAAAAAAAAGGAAGCAAAACAAGTGAAATACACCTCTCCTCCCATGGCAGTCGTTTGTAACACACAACACCCAGTAACAAGAGCGAGAAATATATCGCCTGTTCTGAGTGGCCAACATTGTTTGCTCTACCCCTCGGCCGCCCCTCTTACTTTAATTCGCGACAAACGTTTCGGCTCAGCCTGGGGCGTTCGCTCGGATAATTGGCCGCCCTATTTACGCGGTCGTACTTGTCATTTCGGGGGCGCTAAATACCGGGGCTCGTAAAGATGCAGCCCGCACGACTTTTATGACCCTCTTCTGCTGATAGTTCGCGAAATATTCGCTGATATATGAAGGTCGTGTTTTACAGGGGCGCACTGATAAGAAGTTCGAACGCCCCATCGCCTCCCGCCCCTCAGTTTGAGGGGGAACTCAGCCAAAAATTGGCTCCAAGGGGCGAGTGAGAAATGGCGATAGTGGGGCTTAAAAAATGTTGTTGAAGTTGAGATTTTGTCAAGAGATGAGTTTAAAGGTTACCCGAAAGTGTAGTGAAGGATCCGTAAAGTTATGTAGAAGTGTTCATCGATTGTCAGGTGAAATTTGCTCAATTTTTTAGGTCGAAATTTAATTAATTTTAGCATTGAAGTTATGAGATATATTTGTTGGTATTTCTATCTGGTTGTAGAAAGTTAAAATAATTTTTAATAGGAAATTTTTACAAAGTATGAAAAAATTCAGGTATCGTATTTTGGTGAATAATGATTTTTTTTCCTAAAATAATTTTTGCTGTCATTTAAATTATTGCTCATTCGTTTTAAATTACATATTATTTATTTTGATAATAAATTATCTCCTAATCGTGTTTGGTGATTAAAAAAGATAAAGATTTTAAAATCATATAACTTAGTGATAATTATTTCTTATTTCGAAAAAAGCTATTTTCATATTCGTCTTTGGTGACAGATGCTTTTTTAAAATCAATTTTATAGCCAATTAGATTATTGTTCATGAATTTCACACTTCAAATTAACTATTTTGAAAATAAATATTCACATAATCGTTTTTTAAGGCTCTTGTTTCTTTTTCGATAACTTTTTTTCATTCATTTCACATTTCAGATTAAGTATTTCCAAAAAGAAATGCTCAAAATCGTGTTTGAATTATTTCTTTTGAAATAAATAATTTTAAATGTAAAGTACAGTTAAACGATTTTTGAAAAAATATTACTTATTATAATGTATTTTTTGAAACAATTTGAAATGTGAACTGAATGAGCAACATTTTAAATGATTATTCAAAGGATTTCAAAAAGAAAAATAATAATTAAATATTAAAACCTCATGTGTGATTCAGTGATGATTTCTTTTTTAAAATCCTTTGTATAATCATTTAAAATATTGCCCATTCAGCTCATATTTCAAGTTAAGTGTTTCAAAAAATACATTCTCATAACTATTGGGAGACTAATAATTTCTTTCAAAAATCGTTTAATTTATTGTTCATGTATTTTACATTTAAAATTAAGTATTTTGGAAAAAAATACGGTCGATTTTGATGAGTTGAAAATCACTTTTATAATCATTTAAATTATTACTAATTTATTTCACATTTTAGAATTAAGTATTTCGAAAAAAAAATATTTTCGTATTTGAGTCAAACTGTTTTAAATTTATGTTCAGATTCAAATTTAGAAATAGGAATTGCAATAAATTTTTCAACAATCTTTTTTCTTCTTTTCATGCTTTCATAGTATTTCCTTTTTATTTTGTACGCTTTTACCGTATTATATACCCTTATCGACACAACCTTCGGGGAAATACGATTGTACGTCAAAATGCACGACAAATTCTTTAAACATACTCGTGGCTGCTCAGCAAATATTTATTTATAAGGCCAGAATGATTCGTAAATTCTGTAAGTGCCCCGATTTAATCATAAAGTATTTATTTTCTTTTCCATCCGTTTTCTTCATTTTGTTGGAACAAAAATCCATCATAGACCTCATGCCGTTTTAAATCAAAGCGGGAAAGATTTTCATTAATTCCAAATTTTGTAATTTCCTTGGACATTTATTTTCGTTTGAACAAAATTTGATACAACCAAGCTTACAAATATTTTAAAATGTGTCTACTGAAATGCTTTTTTGCATGTGTACTGTGCTTAGATTTGGTTTTATTTATATTTCTACTACAATGGCAAAGAGCAAGTAATTAAATAGAATAATCATAAAAATGTTTAATATTTTCAATCAATGTGGAATGGAAGCGCTTCTTTAAAAAAAAACGCTTTATGAATATGGCGCCTTTTTTTTTTAGCTTCAAAACAAATCAGAGAAAATCAAAGAAAGAGCGTTTTCGCATGTTTTGAAAATGCACTTCTTCCAGGCGATGGATTTAGTTCTAAGCTTCATACAAATTTACAATGTATGAAGCTTAGAACTAAACACACTGTTGGTTTAGAATTATATACCGACTTTCATCCATCTTATCTCATAGCATAGCATATAATATTTTCAGTCAATGTGGAATGGAAGCG
>BGPR01015189.1:23541-37290 GCA_013235015.1 Araneus ventricosus
GATCAGATGTCGAACATTTAGCCTGCAAACTTAAAGTTATAACACTTGTTATCAACTTGATCAGATGTCGAACACTGTAAAATCCTATGACATTTTACACATGTAAATTTTAAAAATATTAAATAAACTCTTTTATAATTAAAATACTATTTTTATTAATTCTTTTCAAACTAATCAAAATCCAATATATAAAATTGAATTAATTTTAATCACTTGGTCAAATGTTAGAAAAGGATATGTAGTACAAGACAAAGAACTAACGACATAAATAGATGTGAAGTAAATATAACAGAATCAGTTCTGAACACGTGATACACATCAGTTTAATTTTGTAATCAATTGAGAATCTTACAAGAGCAAAGAGGATGTCGCAGCACAAACTCAAAACATGAAATATGATGTCGCCATGACATGATAAGTTGCATTTTCTCTGACTCCGATGTCTTTTTAATTGACTTATCATTTTGAAAATTTGAACAAGGTATTTACAAAGCTTTTTGGTTACTGGCTAATGAAGTTTTTAATTCCTATACTAAAAACTACCCGTTTCATTAAGGTTTCCATTGGGCAAGAAAAATTATGCATTTCTATATGAATACATCATTTCGTATGGACACATTAGCTTCAAACACTGTCACCAAACTGACAAAATAATTCTATTTTGTGAAATAGACTTGTGCAATGAAATAGATTAATAAGATATGTGTCTAATTTCGGATTTAAGTTTTTTCAGAATACCTACGAATGTTTTCTAGTATAAGTATTAAAGCATTCTTCGGAATGTTCTGCCATGTAATATATGTATTTTCTTAATTTCAACAGAAATATGAAAGATATTTGCACACGGTAGACTGATATATCCCACTCATTCCTGCATAAGTTTTTATTTCCTTTGAAAAAAAATCAGATTTTCAATGTTTTGTTGAATACACCACTACATTATATATAATAATTTAAAAACCGCGTCTAACTTTCGAAATAAATTTTACAGAAATCTAATAAACAAAAGGGGGATGATAACCATTTATTTTCATTTCAACATTTCTATCTTACTGTTTCAAAGATAGCCTTTTGCATGTATATTTTGTTCCATTAAGAACAGAAATCTGATAAATTTAAGAAAAAATTTTTGTAAGAAATGCTTATTCATTTCCAAGCAATTTATAACGTGTTCCATTTATTGAGTCACGGCTATCTACTTATTGAACGCAAATAGCCATCTGAAAAAAGATATTGCAAAACTATCAAGAATAATGTTGGAGTTGCATTCGTATCAGTTTTGAGGTGTCAATTCTTACAATGCATTCACATTTGTCTGGAACATAAATTAGAAACATCTTAAAAATGGAAGGGAATGATACGGAAAATAAGTTAAATTAGAGTGACCTCAGTGGTTTTTAGGAATGATTAGAATGTGGCATAAAAGTTTAAATCCATCGTGAAAAATCTTGATGACCATGACCATTTTGCTGGAATAATAAAAGACAACAGCTGGATTTGATCTGCATTCACAAAGTTTGGATTCAGACAGAAGAAATCTGGGGAAAAATCGAAATCTGCTGTGTGTGCACCAGTAAAAATTGTCTGATGTGGTTTGCAAATTGTGTATTTCATCCATTCTCAAACAAACACTCCCATTTTCGTTTCCCAGAACCATGTATCTTGATTGATTACCGCAGGTTGTCCGCGGATCTGTAAAAACAACAAGCATTTCTTGCCAGCTTTTCCGGTTTAGTGTTATGTCTGTGCGAGACATCGCGTCGAGGCGCCAGAAGTGACACTGAAAAATTATGCCCAATGGCTGAAGAATAATGACTGTCTTTCCTGTTTGACCACACCCTGTTCCTGCATGCGCAAAAATTAAATCAATAGTTAATTTTAATGAGGAAGTTATTACGATAAAGGAACGTCAACCTCCATTTGAAATTAATCACTATTATCCATTTATCGGACAGCCATTAATCACCTTTAGTCGTCTGTGATTAATCGATTAAGAGCTTGATATGATGCTGCCCAAGATACACATTTTCTGGCGAGTCGAAGTAGGAGATAGTAGAAATTTCTACGTATGCCCCTTCGTTTGGATTCAGCATGAATTTCAACTAGAGCCTATTTAGAATTCAAACAAATTTCAAATATTTTTAAATCTATGTTAAAATGGGCAGTCGGCTTGTTTTTTGACTCTTGTCCCAGCTTGAAAAAAAATGTCCCCGATTCAACAGATGATACTAATTAGTGATCAGGTTTGCATCTGCTTATCAACAAATTTGTAATTTAACTATTTTTGATGGAATTAACAATCAGAAATTATATGAGGTTAAAGTGACCATACAGCATGGTTTTTGACTGTATGGCTTGCAAAAATTAACAGGGTTATCCTTTTTTTCACATTTAAGTTAGTAGTTCATATTAAAGAAGTAAAAAAAGCGCTAACTAGATTAAATTTGAAAAATTAGACCCTGTAATTCCTTTAAATATTAATTTTCTTCTTTTCTTTTAGACTTGCGCATCTTTATTGTCAATGATGAAACCACCAAAGATAACGATTTGTTAGATTCTTCTTTCGGGGTGACTAATATCCTTCACATCCAGACCATCCAGATTGGAAGTTTAAAGAATCTGCTCACTATAACTATTTTATTAATTATTTTTGATGAAATTAACATGTTAGTCGCCACGACTCACATCTGATTGGATAATAGAATACGCCGTGTGAATAGTATTTGATTCAGATGGAGATTAACATTTTAACCATCAGAAATGACGCATATATCAATTTTATTATTCCAGTTTTAATTTGGAGCCGATTGTACATCTTATATAAGTGGCAAAACATTTTAAATGAGCAGAAAAACAAAGAAATTAATTTGAAAAAACTGTAGTAAAAGAATAGACGTTATCAAAGGTTACTTGCTTGGCATGGGTTTAAAAAATTTGAACTTTTTCTGTAAGAAGCTTGAATTTCGTCAAAGGAAGCTTCTTGTAACCCGAAAGATCCCTAAAGAAGAGAAAACCAAAGCAAGGAATGACCAGAAAATTTTTTTTGTAGTCCAAAATAAGAACGCCAATTAAATTTATTTTAAAAAGATTTAAAGAATAAAAATAATTAGCCATCGAGCATTAAAATGTCGTCATAATAACAAAACATAAATAAAAGAAAAAAGTATTCAACCTACCTTCAGCGAGCAGAGAAGAAAATGGCACTCAAAGATTAAAACCGGTATTTTTTTTGCCACGCTCAAATTCTAAGAAATTCATCAACATTGTAATATTGTTTTGAATTTTTAATTTCATATTTTTTATTTACGTGTTTTTTATTATTTTTATTCCTATTTTTTATTTTTATTACTATTTTTCTTTATATTTTTATATAAGTGACGTTACAGGATAGTGTAAGATAACGTGCAGCTAGAAGAGTCAGATAGCAGGCACAGTTACGTTTGTTATGTCATTGTGACCTCATGTGAATTGATTCCGTTTGATGCCTACTCTTCTAGCCTAAAAATCATAACTCAAGTGTATCTTAACCATAACTAACCGTAACTAACTTCCTATTTATAGGACAGTTAGTTACATTTGACTTCAGTGGCTAAGCAGAGCACATTTCATTATTTCTTTTTTGCTTTATGTAGCAAGTCAGTATGAATTCCCAAATCCCTGAACACGTTTCAATTGGTATATACCAACAGTTGGTCACATTTTGAAGTCAAAGTATCGTCATTTTGATTTTTGTTTTTTTCCTTTGATTTACTTTCGAGATAATGAAAGAATAAGAATGTGATCTTTATTTTTTAATATTTTATTATATTCTGAAAATATTTTAATATATATATATATAAAAGATCCATAAAAAAGTTTTTAGAATTATTTTCTACCGATTTTTACATAATTTTTCTTTAAAAAAAAGAAAGAAAGAAAAGAAGGATAAAAAAATTTGGGGGGGAGGGAATTTATTTTTATTTTACATTTGCCTTAATCTTTGTGTTTTTACCATAATTTAAAGAAAATTTACTAAAATCTATGCTTCAAATTAAATTGGGCGTTAACCGGTTAAAGATGTCGTTTCTGCATGCTTCATTACACTTTATTTGATTAGAAACATAAATCCAATAGATTTACGGAAAAACATTGTTTTGTAAGAGAAAACAGACTTTGGAGGAAACGTTAGCAATTTGTGGGCTTCCCCCTTCATTTCGGCGCATCATAAATTTCAACAAGAACCTGTTTAGAATTAAATAATTTGCTTCATTTCGCATTCGAACGCGTCCACCGTGCGCATAAAAAAGAAACTAAGCAAAATAATAATCCGAAAAGGAAATGGCTGACAACTAAACGACTTACTCGTAGCGGACGACATTGTTTGGACCTGATGTATGACCATGCGAGCACAATCGTGCCATGAACTGGGTAAAAGAGTAAAAAAAAGCGACGATCAATAAAACGAGCAAAAACTGCAGTAATATACGACGGAAAAAGAAACAATTTATACATACGGTGAATACAAACAATACCGCTATATTTTACTGGGAAAACTTTATACAATTCTTCGCCGAAGTTGGCAACAGCCAAAACTGCCTTTAAAGCTATTGGGTTTCCTGTAAAGTATGAGTAAAACGGCAAACCAGTGACTTTAATGGCCTTTGCTTACAGATTTATTGTTTGGCTATTTCTCATATTATTAAATTTGATTTACTGGTTTCGTTTATTCTAACATTTCCTTAGTGCTTCGCGTCGTTAAAATAAGGATAAAATGGCGCCTCCAGAGCAGAAATTTAACCTTCGACGATTTAAATTACAGGTATGTTTTAAGAATATTTCATTCCAAATAAATCATATTTTATTTTTGGTTTGAAAGAGGATATCGTGTAGAAGACTTGACTTTAGGGATCTGTTAACTAAATCTCAATTTATTCTTGAAAATAATTAATTTCTAATTATATTTTTGACGCAAATAATCGTTCGGCTCATTGTAAAGTAGTAAAAAACAAAAACAAAAAATGCATTTTTTTGAAAATTATATCAAACAGTAAAAAATGATGTGCGAAGTTGATTGTTTTTAAATTTAATAAGAGTTTCATTCATGATGATTTCACGAATGAATGAAAATGGAATGACGTGATACACGTCAAATGTGCCACGTCGATTTAATTCTGGAATGCAATGGAAATCTTAAGAGGGCCATTTACATCGAATCCAAAATTGAAATTTGAAACATGGGAAGGAAAAAGCAATCGTCAAGGTAGAAAACCTATGAAATTCGGAAAAAATTATTCGAAACAATGGAATTCCAACGAAGTCAAAATCCATCACTTCATGCGTCGATTCCAATTTGGAACTTCGAGCGAGGGTAGCGGCAAGATCAAAGGGTCTGCCCAGATTCAGACCTCTCGACGAGGCTAGAAAATCGGAAATCCGTCGAGTGGGGGAGGAATGGAGGATAGAAGAGCGGCTGTAGGGGGGACGATCTTCGTTTCCCCTACCGCAGCTCGTCGTAGCGCACTTTGGAGCCTCAAGTGAATGACGTGCCTGATTTTTCGACTTGAATAATGGAGAAACAACAGTATTGGGACAAATGGAATGGAGTACAGATGAATTGCCGGCTTTATAGACGAGTTTTCTGTCTTGTTTATTTGTCATGAAATATCACTTCCCAGTTGAACGATTCTGAACTTCAGAAGCTTCTTAATTCAAATCGTGCAATTGAAAAACGTTATCTTTCTTTAGGGGATGTAACTTTGTACTGTGACGTATCCACAAATTCACCACGTCCATACATTTCTAAATCTTTTTGTTCAACAGTTTTTGAAAATATTCATAATCTTTCCCATCCTGGCATACGAGCAACTAGAAAATTAGTTACTAAACGTTATTTTTGGCCTAACATGAATTCATTTATTAAAAATTCTGTCCAATATTATCAAAATTGTCAACGTTCTAAAATTCAAAGACATACTAAATCTCCCATAGGAACTTTTTCCTTGCCAGATGCTCGATTTGTCCACATTAATATTGATTTCATTGGTCTACTTCCTCCATCTGATGGTTATACGTATTGCATGACAATAATTGATTGTTTCACCAGATGGCCGGAAGTTATCCTTACTACAGATATTACAGCTGAAACAACTTGTATAGCCCTAATTTATAATTGGATTCCTCGTTTCGTTTGTTCTATAACTATAACTACACGTCAAGGTAGAAACTTTTATTTACATCTATTTAGACATCTGATATTTTAGGCACCAATCGCATCCGTACAACCTCCTACCACCCCCAGCCTAATGGACTTGTGGAACGTTTCCACAGGCATCTAAAAAACTCTATTATAGCCCATAGTCAACCTAAATGGACTGAAACTCTTCCCGTAGTTTTACTGGGAATTCGATCTGCCATTAAACCTGACATAAATGCAACATATGCAGAACTGGTCTATGGAACAAGCCTATCTTAAATTCGAAAAGTGATCTATCAACACCTACAGACACTTATGTATCAAAATTTAAATCAATCATACAATCTATCAATCCAATTTCTACATCCAGGCACTCTATTAAACCTATTTATATCCATCCACCATTGCAAACCTGCTCCCATGTATTTTTACGTACTGACAGTGTAAAACCTCCTCTTTCACCACCTTACACTGGTCCACATCCTGTAATTAGTAGAAAGGAGAAAACCTTTGTACTGAAAATTAATGATAAAAATATCTCAGATTCCATAGACCGTATAAAACCTGCATATATGTTGTCAAAGTCTTCAGACACACTAGTTTCTACACCTACTTCTACACAAAAACCTGAAGATGAACCTTCTCCTTAATATGAACCTGAAAATAAAACTTGATATTGTCAAACCAATAACCACTCGTAGTGGACGTCATGTCCATTTTCCCAAAAGACCGATTACTGTCATGTAAATTTTGGATGCACATATATACGTATATATATTTGAAAACAGTTCTTTTCGCAACAATAATTTTTATATATTTCATTGTGTTATTGCATTTGTGTTAATAATTTTTTTTAGTGTATTAGAATCAGTATCCTACAGTATTAACATTGTATTATTTTTTTATATATACACTGTGAATCATTTGTATTTCTAACCTTTTGTCGTTCTCCTTTTTCACTGGGGGGGATACTCTTGTAGTGACCGTAGAGACATCTATATTTCATGTAAATCAAAAGCGCTACCTCTCTACTTTTTCAGCTTCGACTCTCAGAATATTTTATTTACATCTGCCGGGAAATCCCCGTCGTATGTCAGTAATACAATACTGCGCACTAGCAGATGCGTGTTTGTAGTGTTGGTTGTTCATTATTAAAGGATTTATTTTTGTAATGGCTGATTTCACTCATCATATTAAGAACATATAATCCTCTCAATCACTATAACACTAATGATTGTTTCCTGTATAACCAACGTCTAATTATTCTTAAACAAATGTTTTCTCGCAAACGTTTTTCTCATTTGAATAAATTATTCAGGAATATGCCTGAAATGTCAAAAATGATTTACGCGTAATAAGGAAAAGCCTAAATTAACACGGATAGTGGGATCAAAAAAGTCAAAAAGTTAAAAGATTCCTTTTCAAACTGAAAGAAACTGATGGATGATGATAAACTGCTTGTTAACTATTTATAATGCAGTTGGTAACTTCTAACGAGATATCCGAATAAAAAAAGTATTGTTGCGCTGTCATATTCAGCATGCAAGGCAACCTAACTTTGCGCTGCCAAACAAAATACATATGACATTTCAATTAATAATTGAATTGAGCATGTATGCAATATATTGTGAAAAATTTCACGTCGTTCTAAGATTCTAATATCACTGACAAGTAAATAGTATACCCTCTAATATGTTATAAAGGTAACCACACTTATTTTCATTTAAGGATACATGTTTGAATATTTAGAACCACGCCTGACACGGAATTGTGCGATTCTAATTGATACAGGACATTTATAAAGGAGGTCATTAAAACTTGATCCCAGGATATAAAATTAACCAATTTAAATCAGATGATTTAATGTCGATTGACTTACTCTAAGGTTATATCGAAACTTTCGCAGATTGTGCGTGTCACCCAAAAGTCGCATTGACCAACGCAGAAAAATTAATCTATTGTCATATTTTGGTAAGAAAGTATATCTTATTCTTCAAACACCTATTGGCCAAAAGTTTAATCATTCGGGTGTAGATTGCTATGATTTATAACCCTACCTTTATAACGGTCTCAGATGACAATGTAAATAATAATACCCATCTCTGGGCTTTCTATAGATTTCAATAAATCATTAAAAACCCCAACGGTCAGTAGATATTGGCCATCTTTTTGAGTTGTGAGTGACAAATCGCTAGATAATAAAATTTGCTTCCAATAAACCTTGGCTTTAGATATGTGCCCTCCAACTGCAATGCCTAAAGAATACCAGGGAACCACTGTTGCTTCTCTGTTACGGTGGTTAATAGGAGTCTTATAAGAGACGTGTGGCAAATTACCTGCTGTGTTGTTGTTGATGATGATGATCCCCGAAGATCAGCAGAGCTACATCTGGTTCATGAGCCTGTGCACCCTGAAGAAATCCAAAGTCAATAGAGGATTAGGAACAAGATCCTGATGGGAAAGCCTCAGGCATGCAAGAATATGATCAGGTGTGGCCTGTTCTGCAGTACATTTTGGGCAGATCTCAAAACACTTAGAATTATCAGAGAAAGTCAAACTTCTGATATGCCCACTAAGGAAGCGAGTAAGAGTTGTTTGGTCGCGTCTGCTGCAGTCAATTGATAGACAGCCACCTGGTCGAGAACCCTGAATGAGCCAGATAGTTTTATTCCTGCTTTTAGCTCTGCTGTGTTACAACTGGTTAGGATAACATCATAAACTGAAATGCCAACTTTGAGTATATCTGTAGATCTCAATTAATCATTAGAAACACCCAGCAGTTATAGGAGTAACAAGAAGTTGAACCAAGACGTTCGTCCTGTGTGAAGTTACGTTGGTGTAGCTCCTCTTTTGAAAAAGCATGACTATTTGAGGGGTGAATGACAAATTGCTAGACAATGAAACCTGTCCTTCACAATCACTCTCTTTGGACAAACGTATTATCATGCCCTCCAATTGTACTTCCGAAAGACAGGACTCCAGGTCACAACCCTTCTCTTCCTTCGAACCGGCAGGGATCCACTGTTGCTTGTCTGTTACGATGGGTAAAGGGGGTCTTACGAGTGATACGTGACAAATTACTGTACCTTTGTGATTGTTCAAGATGACAGTGTAAATGGTAAGGACAACTTCCTGGCTTTTTGTAGATCTCAATAAATCCTTAAACAGCAGCCTGAGAGAGGAAGCTTTGTTGTAGTTCCTCTTTTGTATAAGAATGACTGTTCGGGGAGTGGATGGCAAATTGCTGGACAATAAACCTGTCTCATTCAACCCATAGCCAGAGATTTCCCTGGTCCTGATTCAACATTAGCCTTCGAGAAATTATTAACTATGGTACGACAACTAACTTTGGGCATGCGTCACGTGTCAGAAAGGTTTCTCCAGCTAAAATGCTGAAGGAATACGTAGAGGGTCCATTGTTGCTTATCTATTTCAATGGTTAATAGCACTAGAATGGTTAATAGACTATGAATGATTATGCAGACTATAGGTTACTTTGACAAAAGCTTCGGACCTCAAAGTCCACTCACAAGTATCCGTCCACTCAATAAATCACTCGAAACCTTAGGTTGTCACTGCTCTTTTAAGAAAGCGCGGTTATTTGACAAATTGCTAAGCAGTCGCTTTTACAAATGAGTCTTTAATGACAAATTGCTCGACCTCCGTTTTTACAAGTGAGACCAGTTTCTTATATTCCGTATATTCAGACACGTGTCTCGTGCCATATCCCCTCTATAGTTTTCCAACTATAGTTTTCAGAGATCTCGCAGGGGGGTTCAGTGTTATTTATCACGAACTATACCATTATACAGACCGATTAATAATGGTCTTGTGAAAGATTAATGACAAATTACACGCCTTCACAACTGTTTTGGATAGCAGTGTCCACTTGAAAGTGTCTTCTAGTTTCAATTAATCACTCGAAACCACAGGAGGATTGCACTGAAGTGTCACTCCTCTTTTATGCAAGCATGGCTATTTGAATAATGAATGACAAATTGCCGGTCAGATATTACAAGTGAAACCAATTTCTAGTCCTTGGACATGTCTCGAGTCATGCTCTCCCTATAAGTATAGTTTTGAAGGATTCAGTGCTGTTTTTCAGTTAAGGCTGTTTATAGTGATCTTACGATTAATTTACACAAAGCATCGGTCGTTTTTCAAATTCCTCTATGGGATGACGGAGAATTGCGTCTGGTTGTCCATGCGTCTCTCATACATTATATTGTGATGTATTTCAGCATAGCATGAAATCGGTTAGCCTTCTTTATCAACAATAATATGTTTATTGGACGTCTTCCACAGCACAAACATGTGAAACAAACACAAACGTTACATCACTGACTTACATCGAATTGCATGTTCAACCATCATTATTCTTTTCCGTTGCTAGGCAACGTTATCAAAAGACAAATATATAGTTGCCACACTATTTTTATAACCTTTAGAAAAGAATTAATACCAAACGATTTTTTTACTTAATTTCTTTTTCAGCCAAACGATGTTTTTAAATTAATTTCTTTAATGACCAAACGATTTTTTTTAAATTTCTTTTTCAGCCAAACGATATTTTTAAATTAATTTCTTTTATGACCAAACTATTTTTTTTATCTAATTAATTTCTTTTCTTTAAATATTTTAATAATTCTACAAATATATATATTTTTTATTCGTTACGAATATTACAACATAAAAAAAGCCAGCTGGATAACTGGAAATTTCGGAACTGTATTTAAATAGTGTTCTTATCACTGGTGAATCAGAAATCTATAATTTAAAATAAATGTAGCAAACGCTTTTATCTCGTCACAGTGAAAAGATTTTGATGATGGTCAAGGACCATGCGTCAGCGTTCAGTCAAAAGTCACTAAGTCAAAAAATAAAGTTTCGGGAAGTGGTCAATTCAAACTTTATCAATTTTGAGTATTAATATAAAGAGTAAAAATTATTTAACAGATTTCTAGCTCCTACGGTTGATTTACTGATGTTTAGATAACAGGTTTCTATCACGAAATAATTAATTGCAAATTCAAATTGACTGGAATAGTCCCTCAAAAAGTGTCTGCGGACTTAGTGACTTCTGTCTGAACAACGACGCATGCGCAGGTTTCCCACACTGAGCAACGTAAAAGAAAATATGATAACGGAAAAGCTCTATCAAATGTGTGCGTGATAATTTCTGAAACTTGTTTAATTAAATTATTTATTATGAAAATGAAATTAACGTATAATAACGCCTATACAGTTTGAGCTAAAGCTAAGTTACAATGTAACAAGTATTATATAAAAAAAAAATTAAGTCAATTCCTACTTAGGTCAACAAAGAAAAATTTTATTTTAGTATCTAAATTATATACTAGTATCTTTCCTTTTTTTTCAGTGTGTGATTTTAGCATCACGTAATTTATACATGGTATGTCAGCCTAAAAACATTATCATGTTAAATACTGTTACGAAGCTATAAAGTCGCTTCCCTGAGATGCTAAACTTGGCGACTTGGCGGTAAATTTGGCGATCTTGGCGACAAATTTGGCGACCATTTTGACGACTTGGCGGCAAATTTAGTGACCTTGGGCCAAAAAAAACTAATAAATAAAATTAATTAACTAATTTTAATTAATGAATTAATATTTGAAAAAACTGTATTAACATCAAGTGTCATCCACTACAAATTTAAAAAATGTATTTGAACTTGAGTGGATGAATAAAAAGTATTTTATTAACGATTGAAAATTTGAACAAGATATATATATATATATAGGGAGAGTGTGAACTAATAGTAGGAATTGAAAAATTAACACTCAGTTACCAGGGGAACGGAGAAGAGGCTTATTCATCTAAAGACTGCTTTGGTCCTTGTACTCAAGATGACTTCCAAAGGTGATAGTAGTTCGTATAAAACAGTGACCAAATTAATAAAATACAGTGGGTGATAAGTTAATGAACATAATCTTTCAAAGAAGATGTTTATCATCCGAAATATTCATTAATCAAACACTGATTTACAATAGATTTTCATTGGAATTTGATTAATTCGTTCTGGAGGTATCCAACCTCCGAAAATTTTTTAACCCCTTCTTGGTCGGTGTCGCATGACATGCGACGAAGAGAAAAATTGCATCATTTAAAATGAATTCGTCGTTACTTACACGGCTCGTTATATTCCGCGATTATTTTTTGTATTTCTGAATATTGCTAGGAGATGGCGACTATTAGAGACTATTTTAAGGACACTTGCACGAATTTAAATGCTCGTGGTATTCTAAACAATGCTGATGTTTATTCTGTAAAATCTATATTTTGTGATGACAATTTTTCAAAATTACTGAATGATTTTCCTAATACTGTTAAAGTTCCAAGTGCAAACCAAATTGTGAAACATTCTGTTATGCATCACACTGAAACTTTCGGCTTTTCTGTTCCTGCGAAACCGCGTCGGCTTGCGCCCGATCGTTTTTTGCGCGATTATTTTTTGTATTTCTGAATATTGCTAGGAGATGGCGACTATCAGCGAGTATTTTAAAGACACTTGCACGAATTTAAATGCTCATGGTATTCTAAACAATGCTGATATTTATTCTGTAAAATCTATATTTTGTGATGACAATTTTTCAAAATTACTGAATGATTTTCCTAATATTGTTAAAGTTCCATGTGCAAACCAAATTGTGAAACATTCTTTTATGCATCACACTGAAACTTCCGGCTTTCCTGTTCCTGCGAAACCGCGTCGGCTTGCGCCCGATCGTTTTTTGCGCGATTATTTTTTGTATTTCTGAATATTGCTAGGAGATGGCGACTATCAGCGAGTATTTTGTTTTAATTTAAAACTTGGATGCATTGCAGGGAAAACTGGGGATCAGTGAACAGGATACACGTGTGCGACCACCAGAGGGTCAACCCTAAACTGTTTACTGACAAAGCTATTTTGCAGTTTCGCATTCAGGATTGAACCTATATTAATTTTCAGCAATAAAAAGATTTTTTGGGGAGGGAGGGTCGGAAATTCGAAAAAATCGGACCAAGAAAGGGTTAAAAAATGTATAATTTCTTATTACTTTTTCTGTATGTAATAATCAATAATACACCTATCTTTCTTAGTTTCACCGTCAAGCACCATTCCTTAAAGCATTACAATATTATGTTGTTGTTTTCTTAATCAATAAACTCATTAAAGCAGAAAAATTCAAAGAAAAGATATCAACTATGTAATGCACAAAAAGTTTATGCATGAAATTGTCGGAATCTCGTTCCAAAAACCTTTCATAATTGTATAAAAGTTCACACTTTCACTTTAAGTTTCATTTCTGCTTCTGTCGGTTCGTCTAACGAGTTCGCTGAATGGCTCCGGAAACTCTTTGTTTCTCCATTTCCCTCTGTTTATTTCTCCTACTGCGGCGCCAACAGATCGCAGTGCGATGCTGTTCTACATATCCTGCACACAGTGTTGCTTTTTCTTGTGCTTAATCTGCAAACTCCTACTGCGGCGCCAACAGATCACAGTGCGATGCTGTTCTACATATCCTGCACACAGTGTTGCTTTTTCTTGTGCTTAATCTGCAAACTCCTACTGCGGC
>BGPR01015190.1:0-33913 GCA_013235015.1 Araneus ventricosus
ATAACAAGAAATGATACAACCGTCAAATCAGTCACTGTGAATAAAATAACCTTTGATTTATCTTTCCTGGCAAAATCGAGTCAGAAACGAAGGCCAGGAAAAACAGCGAGACTTTTCCCTTCGACTTTCACTTGCATTTTCCCAATATGACACGTTTTGTTTCGAGCTTCGTGGTATAGTGAAGAGAATTGAGTTTGTAGTTTGGAACCACACCTCTTTCCTGTTGATCGATTTTGTCCAAAAGTTGGCTGTATGATCCTATCACATACTACTAAAACTTTTCCTGTTTCTGAGCTATCGCGTTCTCATACATACGAATATACTGACCGACAGACGGTCAACTACATAGCGGATTTAATCCAAAATTTCACACAGCCCTACACCTTTCAGGAAAAGACCACATAACCAAATTTATTTATAGTAACGTCCCGTTTTGAAGCCACGATGGCTATATTCGAACGAACTTCGACATTTTTATTCGCGGTCATAGGACGAGGTCGACAGCTAAGCTGGCCTCCACTCTCCAAGATTCCGTTCCACACCAGCGGGAGTGGCCTACTATGTATTGTTACAAAAATCTTTCTGTGGGTGTATGGTGTAAAAAGTCCAACACACAGGATAATGGAGAATGAAGGTTTATTCACAAATATGCAGGAAAACACGTAGCACAGGTACAGGAAACAATAGATCTTGCGCAGATTAGCAAAGTAAACAGACAACAATTCACAGGTAACAACAGTTCGGCACTTTGAGATTTAGCAACGCAAACAGTCAGCAAATAACTAATAACGACAATCCACCAGCTTCTTAGCTCGCACTGCAGACGAAACTCTAAAGTCGTTCCAGTCGATCAACACTACTCAATATCGCTCGACGTCTAACAGCTTACTAGCTCGCACAGCGGATAGAACTCCAAAGACGTTCGCGCTCCAAGGGGATCAACAGTCCTCCGTCATCCAAGCGTTCTCCTTATATAGTCTCCCCCGGCAGGCCGTGACGTCACATGGAATCATCTAGTACATTCAAGCGTATCTCCTTTGCTAATAGAGATATCGAGAAGATTCCAGCACCTTTGAGATCCCATATTTCGTCGCCAAGGTTAGGGGTCCAGACGTGGCTGCTGTCCGTCATCTCATACTTACCCCTGTAAAACTCTCTTTCCAACCAAAAGACTCACATTGCTGGGAAGCGACTTTCCATGTTTGTAACAGTATGATTTAGCGTGCAATAGGCCCCCACACACGGCGGATCTTCAGTGGAATCGTGATTCGAATGTGGAACCCCCCATACCAAATTGTATCCTACTGACCCGTTATGTGTTCAAATACAGAGAGGTCTAGTCCAATATTGATGTCAAATTCTTTGACGATTGCAATATTTTCTCTTTCTGCACTTCATGCAGAAGAAAGACAAAAACTCATAAGTTTTGATTGAGCAGTTCTCAAAAACGATGTTTTTATATAACTCAAATTAAGTGCTTCTAGCATCCTAAATTAACAAATAACGATATGAAAACAAGTAATATAAAAAAATTAAGTCAATTCCTACTTAGGTCAACAAAGAAAGATTTTATTTTAGAAATTTTTTTCTCCCATATAAAACTAAAATTAATTAATTAAATTTAATTAATGAATTAACATTTGAAGAAACTGTATTAACATCAAGTGTCATCCACTACAAGTTTTAAAAAATGCATTTGAACTTGAGTGGATGAATAAAAAGTATTTTATTAACGATTGAAAATTTGAACAAGATATATAAATATATATAGAGAGAGTGAGAACTAATAGTAGAAATTGAATAAATTTAACTTTCTTAATGATTTTAAGCGTATGAATCTATAAAGCAAGGTATTGTTACGAATCTGAAATGCCGTTTACCTGCCATGTAATTCTTATGGTCGGAAAGAGGGATTTACAGAAATTCTTTAAAGATGCCAGCGAGTAACCCCAGGGAAGAGGGATTTACAGAAATTCTTAAAAGGTGCCAGCGAGTGACCCCAAACTGTCACTAAGGTCGGGGATCATCGATTGGCATCTGTTAAGAATCTCTGTAAATCCCTCTTTCCTGGGGTCACTCGCTGGCATCTCTTAAGAATCTCTGTAAATCCCTCTTTCCTGGGGTCACTCGGTTTCATCTTTTAAGAATCTCTGTAAATCCCTCTTTCCTGGGGTCACTCGCTGGCATCTTTTAAGAATTTCTGTAAATCCCTCTTTCCGACCATAAGACTTACATGGCATGGAAACGGCATAACAGATTCGTAACAGTATTTCTATTTTTTCTCCTGAAAAGATTTTCCCCGAATAAAAAATAGTAAACTTTTAGTATTTAAAAAAGTATAATAAAATTTGCATTGCAAATTCCAGTTATGATCCTTTAGCGTATTTTTGAAGTAAAAGTAAGTTTTGAATTGAGCTAATTTTTCCATAAGCCACATTTGAGTAGGGAATTTTTTTGTTCTGTTTTGTGTTGAAAAATACGAGATCTTCGGTAAAATTTGTAATAATAAGCATGAAAAATGGTTGTTATTTCTCGATTCCATATTGAAGTCCAGTTAATCGAATTAAATACTACTAAATAACCCATAATCGAAATATTAATTAAATATCATTATTAATATATTATACTAAACTTATTAACTTATGGACGAGTTTTCTAAATTGTTTATTTTGCTTTCGCAGAACTTCCGTGGAGAGGGTTCACTTCCGTTTTCCAGTAACCCTCCAATTTAAACGATCGCCAAATCCAATTAGATTCCATGTCAAGCGCAAAGTTCGAATCAGTTCTTTCTTGAATACACAAAGCTCCAAGAGGAGCGATAAAGAATAATTATGGCAACCTTCCCACAAAATTAAGCTCTTATTTTAAGTAAACGCTGAGAGCTACAACAATAGGAACATGAAATTTAATATTTTCAGAGTATGCTTAAGCCATATCATCAGAAAACTCCACTTTCAACATTAATTAATATTTTCAAACAGAATGTTGAAATTTTGAAGATTTCCATTGACTTAACATTATCAGCGGAAGTTGAGTCCTACTTTACCGCAAATAAACAAAACAGAAAACTCGTCCATATTAGTTTAACAATACACATATAATTCATATTTTCAGATTGGTCCCCAAGGGAAAAAAATGGTTGATTTTAATTTCAAAGAAATCTCTTAAGTATAATTTGATATTAATGTTTCCCTCATCAAAGAATTTTTAAACACCGATTTCTAATAGGCACATGACCCCTGATATTTTCTTATCATTATGAAGTCAAGTCATATGATGTCGCATTTTCACGAAAACACAACTGCCCGTGTCAGCTGATTATACGTTGTGCTTCGCGTTGCTTGTTGTTGTTGTGAGATTTTATGGCACAAGAGCCAACATTGTCCATTCTGGGTTTGTTAGAAATGATATCAATGAAATGAAAAAATATGGTATAGTATTGAATCTCGTTAAAACGAGTAGCTGGTGAATTTGGAGCAAACGTGACATCGTAAAATCGTAAATTGACACTTGAAAACAAAATGGAAAAATCAGTGAAACAGGATATTCTAAAAAACTCGCTTCTTTCTATATAAAATTAACACGCAATTGGCCTTTAAGAATGCATAAATATGTGGATGAGGACATACTCCCACCAAATCTCCAATGTTTACTGATGCTGACCCCCAAAAAAACGAAAACGATTATTGTTAAAAACAGGGCAATCAACTAGTGCTGAATGAACAAGATACACGGAGCATGTTGCACAAGCAGGACACTGTTCGCCAAATGGAAGGTGAGTGAATGCATTAAAGAGACTTCACTCCCTTATTCCTCATGTAAAATGATAAAGTCTAGGCCTCGGGTCTGGAGGGTTCCATTTCCTAAAAAGGATTCCATTGAAGATCCGCCGTGTATGTGGGCCTGTTGCACGCTAAATCATACGTTGAGGGCCAAATGTCCTCCCTCTGGTGTGGTGTGAAAGTTTGGGGAGGGGATGCCGGCTCAGGTGTCGTCTTCGTCATCTAAACCACGGTTCAATATGACGAGGCCCGCCACAAACCGACAATTTGGATAACCGTCGTGTTGATATAAAACGGAACGTAAATAAAACTAAACTAAACTCCTCTTGTAAAATGCGCATGTGATTACAGCATTCAAATGGTGCGGCGCATTTTACTTGTGTTGCATGAGAACGACTAATTCTGCTAAGTTGGCTGGCTGGCACTGATAACTGCACTAAGCTGGATTGAACATGCTGATACAAAAGATTACAAAAGCACAGCAAGAATAATCATTCTGTATTGCGGCGCATTTTACTCGTGTTACTTGAGAACGTCTAACACTGCTAAGCTGGCTGGCTGGCACTACTAACTGCACTAAGCTGGATTGAACATGCTGATACAAAAGATTAAAAAAGCACAGCAAGAATGTTTGTTCTTGCTGTGAAATCTTAATATTAAGAATTAATTATATAATTCAATATTATATTATTTATATAATTCAAATTTATCGCTTGATGTCTTAGAGTGGCTTGTTAAAATATTTCACAAAACATTTGGTGAAACATAATAAGAAAGTAAAATTTGCCTTAGAATATGTAAATATATAGAATCTTCTTTCTTTACTATGGATGAAAACGACTAAATATCTTTAAGAATGAATAAATGCAGTTTAAATTTCATTTAAATAATGAAAGGCATTTCTTCAAATTATGCTTAAAAGTATTTTTTAAAAAAATTGTCAACTTTGTACGACACCTAAATTGGAGTCATTAGAAAGATAATGTTTCAAATTTTAAGATGGTGTAAAAGTTTCCTCTGATAATATTTCCGAAAGCATCAGTAATCATTTTCAAGAAAGCAAATTACATGAATTAAGCCAAGAAGGTTGCATTAATGACAATAACTTAAGTTATCTGACTTATTTTCAATTTACTAAAGGGCAATAAATTGTATTTTTGAGTCATTTTGATCGTAGGCGACAGACTGATTGACAGACAGTTTCAATTCCGAAAATGTTCAAGGTTTTCTACAACGTGGAGATTCATCTAAATTTCGGGGTTGAATCTTTTAACGATTACAATACCTTCTCTTTTTATACCTGACATTCGAGAAAGTGAAAATTTTAATAGTTATTCCGCAGTATGTAGCCGAAATTGATGAAGAGCACTTATTTATTTATTTAAATGAAAAATATTATTCAGAATGATTTTTATATATTTTCTTCCCCACTCCAATATCGACATTAGTTTCTAATTATAATTAATTAAAAACCATTTCGTGTAACAAGATTTAGTGTCATCAGTTATAATTTTTTTCTATAAATGCTAGACAGAATATGATTTTTCTGCTTTGATAATGATTTGTAACTTTTATGGTAAATTTTTTTAAAAATCAAGATAATTTTTATCCGTTTCGAAGCAATATTACTAAAATAAATTAACTATCATTCATTACTTTAAATTAGTTATTCAGCGTCAAAATGTTTTCTATCTTTTATTTTTCGTTTGTACAAGCACAAAGACAGTGATGCTACCATTAATTGAATTATTTATGGGAATGTTATGATAAATCGGCAATTAAAATTGAATACCACGAAAGGCATTATTAGCTATAAAATAAACTGCTTGAAACATTCTTCACAACCTATTTGACACTGAAAAAATTCCTTTCATCTGTTTCTTTTCGTCAAAATCGAATCAAAAATATAAATGCCGAAAACAAAAACTTTTCACACTCCATAAAGAGCAATTTACAGAAACGATTTTTAGCCCTCTTTTTAAATGACAGACATTAAGTGTTGCCAAAGCCATAAATGAAAAAATTAACGAGAGGAAATAACGATTTAATTACTTATGAATGAGCATTTCGTTCCGATGAAAATAATAATAAACCCTAACCTCAAGCGGGCTTTGGAATGTTAGTATCCCGAGCTCGCAAGAGGGCGCTAGTGTAGCGAAGAATGGTCGCACTGGCGCGTTTTCCTCGTGATAGTACCGTTTGGAAGAAACGCAGAATCGAAAGTCGTTTGCACGTGTTTATATGATCGTTTGGAAGCCTTATTCTGAATCTTTACAGCTCAGGAAACCACCTGTATTTCTATAAAGGAACCCGCAATCGATCCTGCTTCGATCTGGAATCATTAAGTGTTCCAAAAATGCTAACAAGGAGCTAACAAGTTGCAGAAATCGAGGATCGTCTGCCGAATGTTTCCGTTTTGGTCATGTAAATATTTACTGGGAAGAAATTATGCAAGATCGTTATTATTTTCTCGAACATTTTTTCCTGCCTCCTGTCAAGACGTGACTGATAAATAGTTCCCCGATGGTGTTTACGTTGATAAACAGCCGAATGTTTATGCTTTTCTTTTTCCTCGTTCTATGTTCGACCCAAGGAAACCAAGGCAATGATGACGCTAAGAGGTTGTACGACGATCTGATAAATGGTTATAATTCTCTGATTCGACCTGTTGGCAACAACTCGGATCGTCTGACTGTGAAAATGGGACTGAGGCTGTCACAACTCATTGATGTGGTAAGTGGCACGAGTTTATTCGTTATATCGCGAAATTTTGATATTTTTGCGATGAAAATAATATATAAAATTAAATGCAAAATAATGTTATTTAATAACTTTTTGTGTGAATAAACAGGCTACCAGTGATTATTTGATTAGTAGTACTGACGAGTTAATTCGCGATATCATAAACTTTTCATTTTTCGTAGTATGCAAATAAATAAAAAATATGTATGAGATAAAAATTTATACTAGAAATTGTTTTTATTTAGGCATTAAATTATTTTTATTAGTGGCATACACAAGTTGTGTGTGGATTTTTTTTGTTGTAATTTTTTTATTTATTTATGTTATTTACAAACAAATAACAAAAAATAAGGTATAAAGTTAAAAAGAGAAAATTATAATTAACATCTTTTTTTATTTACAGTAATAGACTCTTTGAATATTTGATAAAGATTATACACGAATTAATTCATTAAATAGTACTTTTTATATTCTATTGCCACTTGAGAAAATGGCATATAAAATTATTTCTTTAAAATTCATTTCATTTGAAATGAAGCTTGAGAACTTGATAAGAGGGTGTAGAGAGTTGAAATTTTATTTCATGGAGAATCAATGAAAATTTGAAAACATCTGTTGCAAATGTCACCGTAAAAATATTTGGGCAATATATTTCAATATATTTTGGCTGTTGGAAAATTTCTTGTTCTCTCAATATCAAACTTATTTTGATGTTTCGAAGAAATGATAATATTTTTAAGAAAAAATATATTTCTAAAATCACATGAATCTATTATAGATTAAAAATTGCTATGAGTTGTTTAAAACAAATTTTTAAGTTCATCATCAAAATATAAGGATATTAAGATTGATATGTTTTCATTGATGTCAAAAAAATTCGTTGTTTATATTCCTATATTTAGCATGAGAGATAAATATTCATATGTAAACATTTCCGCTGAATTACATTTCAGAGAAATTATAAAAAAACTTTTTCATTTTCAAGAATTTAAAATTTGCAGAATAAATAAAACTAAATTGTGTTACAAAAATATAATTATGTCAATAAATCATTGGCGTTTTTAAAAACGCTGTATAAATATTTTAAAAGTAAATTTGATTAATTAATAAAACATTAAAAGATTACATTAATCAAGCAAGCATTTCAATAAACCTCCAGTTTTTTCAAGCAGCAAAGTGAATAAACTTTTTCGTAACATTTAGAAGAAAGAAACAAAACGATTTGTTTAACTTGCGTGACTAATCGATATGAAACTCTTTTTCGTTTTCAGATGCTGTTTTAAATATTTCGAATAATGAACCGAAAAAGATCGTTCGATTTCAGAACATTACTCATCCGTGTTATTTCGATATTATGTTCTTTAATATCTGTAATTCTAACTGCTGTTACATGAAGTAAACAGAAAAGAAAGTTGTTTAACCTGCGTGTCTGATCGATATCAAATTCTTTTTTCAATTCGGATTGTTATTTTATTTCGAAGTTTCAAAAGATCGTTTGGTTTTTGAATTTCAGAACAATATTTATCTATGGACGAGTTTGCTGTTTTGTTTATTTACATTGAAATGCCTTAACTGCGTAATTCCGGTTTAATGCTAAACCAATGGAATCTTCAAAGCGGAAGTTCAAAAGTAATGCAAATAATATCAAGGTTTCTAATGTAAGGAAACAAAATAGAAAACTCGTGCATACAAGGCACGCGGAAGTTTATAGTGTAGATTGTGCGACAATTAAAAAATAGCTAATTTTTCTTAATTGAAAAGTTTTCATTTATAAAAAAGATTAATTCATCTTTATAGTTCTCATTTATATGGAATTAAAATATTATCGATAACTTAAATCACTTTATTTGTTTGTTTTCAAGCTATCACCGCCGATGTTTAATTAAACTTTGTATGATTCTTTAAACATTTTTCATCACTTTTTGAACAAAAAATTAGCTTTCGACAATTTTCACAAAACTGTTTGATACAATCTCTAATTTTCCGAGAAGCTATGAGATTTAAAAATTGCTTGATGAAAGTGATATTCTCACTTTAATTAAAAATAAAGCTGCAAATGGTCAGATGATTTTCTGTATTTTATTATTCTATATTAGTTTAGTTACAAAGTGAACGTATATAAGTTTCTCATTTATATGCCGTTTACATTTATACATAATTTCATCACAATCCCGATTTATTTGCAACCATTGTAATAAGAAATTACTTCGTTTTTATGTCGCAAAGCTTCGGTTCTACGTCGTCTTTCCTTTTTCTATGATTAAATTAGATTTTTATAATTAAAGCCTACTTACATGGACATAAATCGTATAAAAATAAGAAATGTATAGTTAGTACTCAAGATATGCAAGTATGAATTTTCTCACAATTAATGATAAATGTATTCTTAAATTTCATTAATAGAGATTATTAATATACTTTATTATCAATACTACGTTGTAATGCACTATTACTATCTTAGAAAACTTTAAAATTGTTATTTTTAAATGCGTTTGCATTAGTACCTTTGTAATAATCAAAATTTATTATTAAAATTTTTATTCATACGACATTTTACGTTAGTCCCTTTAAATACGTATAAACGGTCTTTTACAGTATTTTTTAAAGTGATCGGATTGAATTGAATTGGACACTATTTGTTGTAAGGAAGGAATGTCATGAATTGTAAAATATATTTTACACATTGGGAGACTATCTTATTTTTATCCAGTATACCTGTCAACGATAAAATATCGCGAAAGAGTTAGAGTGTAAAATATAACTGATAAGTTATGTTTGAACATAACGTAACAATGTTTAACATAAAAGTATTTTAATGGCACTTCACGCAATGCTGTGGAAGCTAGACCCTTCACATTTAAAATGCTTCATCTTTGCTTAACCTTAAATATTTTTCAATTTACTGCTGCAACGATAGATTGTGAAGAATAGATTGTGGATCGAGTGTTTTTCTTCTGTGTGTTTTGTTGACGTTTATAAAAATAAATGTAAACGTATTTCTAAGACGAATTCTTATGCAAAACGCATACGTTATTTTTTCTTAAACTGTTCTCATCGGCTATTTTTTTTCTTTATAGGCAAAGGGATGTTAAAATATAGTGTGTATGAGTTTTGAATCTCTTTTATTTATTTTTGCATTATTTTTTTGCTTTATTGTTCGTTAAATTATTTTTATTGTGTTTCGGATTTTTTTTTCAGAAAGAGAAATTATCTAGTTCACTGACTGAACTGTCTTTTTATGCTTAAACTTCTGTATTTCGCATGTTTCTCATTTTTAAGGCACAGTTTAGTTTCCTTATTTTATCGCCCCGTATTGAAGCAATTCGAAAGCTATATTGGGACGGGCCGCGTGATTTAGGACCGTGGTCAGATGACGAGGACGACACCTGAGCTGGAACCTCTTCTCGAAATTATCTTGTTCATCTTGTTCAATGACTGAACTGTGTTTTTATGCTTACACTTCTGTATTTCGCATGTTTCTAATTTTTTAAGGCACTGTTTAGTTTTCTTATATTATCGCTCCGTTTTGAAGCAATTCGAGCGCTATATTGGAACGGTCCGCGTCATTTAGGGCTGTGGTCAGATGACGAGGACGAAACCTGAGCTGGCACCCCCTCTCCAAACATCACACCAATAGGAGGACCGTACGTGATTTCGTGCAACAGACCCACACACACGGCGGGTCTCGAACCTTCAGCCTTCGGGCCCGCATCCGAAACCTTACCACCAGCCCATGGAGAAGTCCAAGACTTTTTAAGAGAACTGGAAAGTGAAATGTCGGTAAAGATGATAGATTTTATGAAGAGACGTTATGAGATTGTTCCAATTATTACTATGAATCAAAATCCGATTCCGCTGTGGGTTTGTTGCACGCTAAATCACACATGGTGAGTCAAACGCCCCTCTCCCAGGTGTGATCCGGGAGTTTGGAGAAGGGGTGCCAGCTCAGGTGTCATCCTCGTCGTTTGACCGAGGTTCAAAATCACGAGGCCCATCAAAATAGCCTTCTTGTTGCTTCAAAACGGGACATTAATGTGATTAAATTACACTGAACTCCTCCACTCTCCTGTACACTTTCACGATATGGTGTGGCTTATGCTGAAATCTGTCGTATGGTGATTTAATTTAGTTTAGTCATAGTGACGTGCCATTTGGAAGCAACACAAATGCTATTTTGGGACGTACCTCATGATTTTGAACCGCGGTCAGATGATGCAGACAAGACAACCCTAGCACCACTTCTTCAGATTTCCGCACCATACCAGTGGGAGGGCTTTTGATCCATTAAGTATGATTTAACGTGCAACAGGCCTACATACCCGATCACACAATCTGGTTTCGAGCCTGGAACCTTTGGCCCCGAAGTGAGAATCTTACTTCTAGACCACCATTTGTATAGTGAAGAAAATCGAGTATTTATTATGGATATTTTTTCTTTTAAAGATGACACGAACAAATTTATACAGATTCGCAATTTGGGTGTAAATATCACATATCAAAGTTCATCCCTCAAGCTTCTTTCGTTTTTGAGTTAATGAGTTCAAATACACGCAAATAAGCAGATCGAAAGATGGAGAACTAGTTAACGGATTTGTTCCGAACTTTTATGCACATCTAAAATACTAGTGATAAAACCATATGCTATTCTGGCCCTTTGCGTTTTTACTTTCTCGTATACGAAGTACAAAGAGAAAATATTGTAATCGTCAAAAAATTCGAACTACGAGATTTTGACGAATCTCCACGTTTTAGACCTCCCTGAGTCCGAAAAACACAATTTGGGAATCATGTATGTCTCTCTGTGAGCACGATAACTCGAAAACTATTAGAGCTACGGGGATGAAATTTGGTATGTTGTCTTTAAACATAATTTGTAGGCTTCTGTCAAATATTGGACAAACTCCGTCGGCGGGAAGTCTGTCTCTCTGCATGTCCGCGGTCATGCGAACACTATAACTCAAAGACTTGAATAGCTAGATGAATAAAATTTGGTACACAGTTTTATCATCATTAATGTAGGTCCGTATAAAATTTTGGTCCAAATCCGTCAAAAATAGGCGTTCAAATTGCATATTCAATTTCTTTTAATCCGATTCTCATGCGCATGCGTATTGGTAGCAATCTGTTATCGTTGTAAATTTTATTTACAACACTAAATAATGTTTTCAAGCATGAATTGTAACAATTTTTTTATTGTTGTAAATAAAATTCAAACCGATCTCATTATTTCAGCAAATCTTTTATTCACGCGCTTTTGCAATTGTTACGGTTGTGGTAGTATAAATTGTTTTCTTGGGAATTCAATTCCAAAGCAGAATTTTCGCTTTAGTATTCATTGCATTGCCTATTTTATCGCGCCTGGTTCAAAGTAATATTTTTTTGAAACGTGGCAACAGATATTTGATTTCAGGTTTGTTTGTTTGTTTCACTTTCTCGTATACGAAGTATTCAAAGAGAAAGTATTGTAATCGTCAAAAAAATTTGAACTCGAGATTTTGACGAATCTCCAGTTAGAAAGTATACGAGAAAGTTTAGGGGAGACCGCTCCCGCTGGTTGACTCTTCTTGTTCGCATGGACGGACGAACGGTCAGACTTCTCGCTGACTGATTTCGCCAGAATTTGAGATATGTCTACAATTTCAGCGTAAAGACAGCATGCCAAATGTCATCTATCTAGTTAAAAGTCGTTGAGTTTCGGAGATATCCTGTTCACAGACAGACAAACACAGATCCAAATATAAATTTTTTGGACTCGGATAGGTTCGAAACATAGAAATTCAGAAATATATACAGGTACATTCTTTGACGATTAAATATTTTATTCTCAGTATACTAGAAAATGAAAACAAGATATTTATTTCTAAAGTTTATTCTACCGGCATTCGAAATGTTGAGCTCCAACGTGGCCACCACATTTCGAGGGACAATGAGGCAAAAAATTGGAGTCCAGCCCACAATGTTTGACCGTAAATCTTCTAAGGCTCTAGATTTAGCTGCGGGCTTAGAAATGTTAAAGAGAAAAAAAACGCATTCAAGACGTCTGCTGAATATCTTGGTCCAGGATTGTGATCAAAGACGAAAAGTATAAAATGTTCGAAAGGGCGCACTGATTTTGAATTCAAGGTGGCATATGGTTGTTCACAGAGTAGTGTGCGAGGTTTATCTCATTTGATAGAATAATGCCTCGTTTTGTGAGACTTTATAAAGGCTATGCTTTGTGAAACATCGTCATCTTAGCTGCGGGGCTTTAGAGGTTAAAGAATACTCATTTAAAACGTATACTGTATACCTTGCTTGAGGATTGTGCAAGACAGAAAGAATGAAATTCAACAAAGGCCGCATTGATTTGATGCTCTATGTTTGTTCACGAGTATTAGGTTGATTTGATGCTCTATGTTTGTTCACAAGTAGTAGGTTGATTTGATGCCATATGTTTGTTCACGAGTATTAGGTTGATTTGATGCCCCATGTCTGTCTCAGTCGTGTTATCAGGGTCGATCTGACGCCATACGTCTATCCCACAAGCATACTGATCTGATTGTAACAACCTGGTTCTGCAGCCCTGACCGATCCTCCCTTAGTGCTGATCGTAGGCGGCTGGTTAACTGGTCCTTGACGATCCTGAGTCATCCTGAAACCATCCCATGATTGAACCCTTAAACATCCCAAGAACCATCCTGAGCAACCCAAAGCAACAAACCCTTTGATTAGCACGAATTTCTCCTTCGTACCAGGGGACTAGGTTCAGGAGGTAGAGTGGGCAGAGAACATGAATCAAAGAAAGAAGCACATCAAACACTTACCTGGCATTAGTCCACTCTAACCGGTCTGTTATAAACCGATGTGCACCCATCCCATCAACTGTCATCTGTTAGGAGGGGTGTCAACACCAAATGCTAAGCACATGCCAAATAAACAGAGTGTGGGCCGTAAAAAACATATAGAAGAGCAGGTTTAATCTGAAAATAGCATAAAAAGTAAAAAAGAAAAGAACATCGTTAAATTAAGGTTTCTTCTTGACACTTGGCATCTCTTCTGTAAAAAGTTCTACCTCGGAGGATATCTTGTTCGTGGTTATTCTTCAAAACGATCTAAAGCGAACGTGAGTAATTTTGATCATACAGAAGACGAATTCCCTTCCAAAAGTGAAAATATTTGCTCGCACCAATTACTTTAACACCATTGACCACACTGCCGTTCTAGAGTCATGTATTCCTATCCGGGCTTGGCTAGATGCAGGTGGACTTTATTGAGTTGCAAAAAAAAAAATACTGCAAGAGATAGGAAGACAATCGGAGACCATTACAAAGCACATTAGATATTAGCAATTAATTTAAATAAATTAAATAAAATAAAAACATATTTACATTATATAACCAAAATTCAGACCACAGGGAAGGAATAAATTTTGACTTTGTCATTCCTTTCTACAGAAAAATTTTGTTCTTTTTGAACAAAATGGCGTGTGGTTTCTGATGAGTCGCCATTTTAGTTCTCTTTCCCATTTGAATAGTTTCTAAATTAAAGTGTTCTAAGTATTAGAGAATCTTTGGTTTTTATTCTATAGTTTTCGTATATTCTTTAAAAAAATTCTTGTTGAAGCAATCATTTTTGTGTCTGCGTTTGTGCGCAAAAACGGTTATTGTTGTTTTCATTTTTCGTATTATTATTATTGTGTAACTTCTTTTGTTTCTTCTTTTAATTTATTTTCCTTTAATTTAAATTTCTATTATTAGTCTAGTACATTGAGTTAACACATAGAATTGACTAACAAAATAAAGGAAATATATATATATATAATATCTTAATAACACGGAGGAATAAAGGAAAAAATAATGAATGTAGATGACATCTAATCAACATGAGAAACTACCATCAATGCACAGTTTTGAGTAGCGTATTAGAGATGGAGATCCATTGGTGCGTTAATTTTAATTTCATGCCAATTTAAGAACATTTTCAAACCTGGCTGGCAAATATTTGTAAAATTCAGGCCTCCCAACTTCTACCTCGAATTTCGCCTCTTCAAATGTGAACAGAACTGATCTCGACTGCCCTCGTTTTATATGGTTAGGTGCCGATTCTATAATCGCTACAAAAAAATCCATGAGAACAAAGAATCGTAAGCTATGAAGCATAATGCATACCTGGAGTTTTAAAAATGAAACTATGAAATCTTTATTGCGTTCTTTATATATATTATTATGTTTTGCTTGGCCGAAAAAGGATATTCATTGTGGGCTGCTATGTGCCCACGGGCCGAGGTTTTTGGAGCACTTGGTGAAGCTGGATGGAGGTTTTCCAAGCGTACACAACTGGTGGATCAAGTCTTTCTCCGAAAGACACGAAGCTGGCATAGACTAAGGAGTTTTAACAGATAACTTTAGTTTAGTTATGCTAACGTCCCGTTTGAAGTACAGGAAGCTTCACGGGGGCGGATCTCAATATTTTGAACCGCGTCAGATGACCAGGACGGTATTTGAGCTGGTACACCGCACCTCCAAAATTTCGCATCACACCATCCCACCCACGACGAATGATTTTACGTGCAGCAGGCCCACATATATTTCAGATCTTCAGTGCACTAGTCTCGAACCGAGGACTTATCACTAGGCCCTCGTTCGGAAAGGGAGAGCAATAAACGGTTTCTGATTAATATGTAATTGTATTGTGTCAACACAAAGGAGCTATGAATTTCTAAATATTTGTAATTATGAGGAATCACAACAAAGCTTATATGTTGACTTTAGATGGTTTAAAGATAAGAAATTAAGGTTTTTCTAGTGAAGTTTTTATACACCACAACTTGTGATAAAACGCAAAAATGCGGAATGAAATAATTAATGAAAAAAAAACATAGACACTGTGAAGGTTGTGTGTTCAAATCACGTCCGTCACCACTTGTACGGTCTACACTAATTGTGCAAATGACCAACTCGATGTCTATAAACAACATCTTTATTAACGTAACAAAGCGACGTCGGTATCTAAACAAAACAATGAAAATTCAAAAAACAACAAAAAACTTTAAAATTGAAACTGAATTATTTCCACAACTGCGCATTTATTTAGTCAATGTTCAACCCCTGATCTCGTCAGTTCACTTCTGTCTGAAGTCTTCACCGCAGCGCCACAATACGTATTTTCCTTTACACAGTTTACTAAAGCATTCCACTATGCTACTAGAGTTGCTATAATTGTCAAGCATTGATACTTAAAAATGCTAAATAAATAAACATAAGAAAAGGGTGGTTAGGTAATGGTTTATTTTACTCATAAAAACTCATTCAAGTCTAAGAATCTAATCTATAAAATTAAAAAGTAGAATAATGAAAAGTGATGAGAGGCTAACTTTAGACCAAACATATTTTAAAGTCGATTATAATTTTCTTAACCACTTAACTTAATAATTTTCTTTGCTATCTAATAAGATGCCCTGTTTTGGAGCGGTCGTTTTGCCCATCTCAGAAGGCATAATATTTGAGATGTTTATGATTCTACGTAATTTTGTGTAAAATATAAAGATAATTACGATTAAATTTTAGTTTTAAGACCAAAAATGCGATAATTTGATGCACGAAAGTATTCTCTGGCTGATAGTTAAATATCATTTTCTTCTTTCATATAATATGTAAATTGGGCGCAGGTCATTTTGAAAATTATAATGACAAATCGGGGTGTCTGTCTAATTGTCTCCACTGACAACCTGTGTCTTTTCGCCCGACCATTGAGTTGACTTAAGGGAAAATATTCTCCCATATTTGCATTTCGGCCTGAAATGGTAAATATGTATTTGCATAACGTTATTTACATCTGGCCAATTTAAGAGAGAAAGCGGACAAATAATAATACGGACTGAGTAGTGGAAATGCGGTGACGTAAGGCAACCCAACCAGTACCCTTGTCCAGTGCAAAATTTATGCCCGGATCCTTGGAACCATTTATTTCAACTTGAAGTCGGCTTGTTTTTCCTTCATCACTCTAAGACCTGATCTGTGCCAACGGACAAGTGATGAATTCCAGGGTAACAACTTGTATAAGTCGCTTCCGGAACAGCATTTTCATGAATTATTATGAATTTTGCCGAATGCTGAGATCCTAAAAATGTTTTGTTTCAGCAAATGATCATTAAAATTCCATAATGATTGTTTGCGAACATTTTAAAATTGTAAAACAATTCAGGTTTATAATGGTCTCAGCTTTGCAATCATCAAGCAAATTTCAACATCAACTGAAACATAAACTCGCAAACATCTTTCACTCACGTCACGACCCTTCTTGAGCGGGAAAAATTTCATGCGGTTAAAAATTTGGAATAAAAATAAGTGAAACGATGCTAACTTTGATGAATAAAGTCCAATGATTCTTTCCATGATGAAGTATTTAAGCCAACAACCAACCAATGATGAAGCATGATTTCGATAAATTCTTTAGATTATATTAAAAAGGCCGCTTTAAGGTGTATCTGTGAAGAAAACCAAATTTCCTAATATTTTTTCTTTATTCTTTTCTAGAAAAAATAATAGAAAACTCTGTAGGAAATAATTTGAAAGGAACTTTTTATGATACAGTAGAACTCCGCTAATCCGAAATTTCGGTTAATCCAACCGATTTTATTTTCGGTACTATATGTAATTGAAAAAAAAAAAAAATACTCTGAAAATCTTAAATATCTATACTCTATAAAAGGCAATGTTTGTGTGTGTGTGTGTGTCTACAGATGTCGAGGACGAATCTATCGCACTACAGTCATGAAATTTTGGCACTACAGGTAGTCTTAATGGTGACTCAATGCACTCGAAGCCGAAATTTAAAATTTAATCTAGAAAATTTTATTTAATGCTCTTGTGTTGTTTTGGGTGATTTTTCGCACTCATTTTAATAGACGGTTTCGGATAACTACCGAATGGCAAAATAATGTTCATCGGAAAAGAGCACGCGATTTCCCGTTCTAATGAAGTTAGTTTTGAATTTCTAACGTAATTGACTGAATTTTGGAGAAATTTTTTCAAAAATAGTCAGTTTTGGCATCTAAATGTCGTTTTGTTTTAAATTTATTAAAAATCTCGACTTCTATCAACACTATTATTTTCAATTTTTTCAGCTTATAACTAGAACGGTTCTGTCGGATTTAAAACGAGAAGGTTCAAATATCTTTTTCCAGTTTTTTTAAATTAATTCTTTTCCTGGGCAGAAGAAAAGAGCTTTCGATCGAGTTCCTCGCGCGCAATTCTTCGGGACGTTGCTGGCAATTTTGATTGGTGACGCGCAGGAGTTGTACGTCATGACTCAACTGATGACTGGATTATTATTTTCGGCAGTATCTTAACGTATTTATTCATCTCGAATACTTTGCTTGCAGAATACCCTTCACGTTGTAATTTAATATTGTTTATCTGGGAAAAAATAAGCGGCAAAATCAATAATAATGTGTATCTTCTGTTTTGATTTTGTTTTCAAACTTTTTCGTGTCATTGTATTTTTTTTTCTTTTCATTTTGTTGAAGTCCTGATTCCATGGGCAACGCTGTGTGCGTACCTGCTAGTACAATTAAAAAACAAAAGTACTTTTTCAGCATGCATAATTTTGTACACATTGAAGAAACTAATGCAATTCACCCTATGATAAAAGTCACTTCGTAAAGAAGCATATCCATTATTCTAATGAAAAGGGGAGATATATTCTCTTCCATTGCTTTTGAATAAAAAGAATTAAGAGATAGTAGTACTGAGTACTTATAACTCACATTCTTCTTAGCACGTCTTTTTCTTTTCATTTTCATCGGAATTTCGAGTAATCCGAATTTTTTTGTAATCCGAACATAACTGATCCCGATTAGCCTGGATTAGCGGGGTCTTACCGTATATATTACCTTTTTAAAAAAAAATTTGTAATTATAAAAATAATAGTTACTTTAATTTCTTGCATTTCCTCGAAAGGAGATAAAAAAAGATGATAATTTGACTTCAAATTTGCCAATGGATAGTATATGCCTGTTGAAAATTCTGAAGGAATTGGGGAATAGATATTGACTTATCGGACAATGCAAAATACAGGGCCGGCCAGAGCGGATTTCTTTAGAAGGGTGCGAGGGACAAGGCCCACGTTAAAGGCCCAAAGTGCCACTGGGACAGATTTTGCAAAACGAAAATGATTTGAATTTTGATTATAGTCGAAATCAAAATTTGTCTTTACCTTCCAGGAGCATGCCAATATTACAAAAATATTGTAACATTTATTTAAAATAATTTATTTCAATTGTATCCAAATTTCGGTTCTGTTCCCAAAATTGTATTGACCCTATCAATTACCGTCGCATCTGCAGAAACATCTTTCTCAAGGTTAAAAAATAATAAAAAAAAAATTACTGAGTATCTAGCATTAATGAAGAAATATTGATTTGCTTAGCCATTTTATCTATCGAACTTTTTAAACAAAAAAACAAATCGCACGATAACGACCTATATTGCACATGCAAAAAATGAAACAAAATCACATATTGTGAACTTAATCTAACAACTAGCATACTGTAACAAAATTAATGTGGGTGTACGTGAATGCAATCCAATAAGCAAGATTAAAAAATAAAGCCTTATTATGCTGCCAACATGTCCCCAAGCAAAGAAACGTAGCACAAATAAATTATTCACAACAGAAATCTCCATTGCCAAATCTCAACACAAAGGCCTGGGGCGCTTCTTTGTTAGCTCCATCAGCTTGCTTGCTGATCAAATTCCAACTGTCTCTTCTTGGCTTGAGAGCTTGCCTTATTCTTTCACCAGGAAGTGACTTTAATATGTACGAAGGACGTAATCCTCAGAAAGTTCAGGAAACCAGTAGCAATAGGTGGAAAGTTTGAGGTCCTTTTCTAGAAAATTCCCTTTGTCGCCAAAGTTGCCAAATTGTCGCCAAGTCTAGCAGTCTGAGGGAAACGACTTTATAGCTTTGTAAATATATATATTGATTTTATATATTTGTAATTTCCACATTGCACATGTAAAAAATGAAACAAAATCACATATTATAGAACTTAATCTAACAACTAGCATACCAAAAATGTATGGCGAAGGAATTATGGTTGTTATTTGTTTTATTAACGATTTTGCGATTGAAATATTAACTTTATAAAATAATTTAATTATTTATCATTTGATGCATTCCTTTAGTCCTAACAATGCCACTAGCACAATGTGCAATTCAAATAGCAAAAGCAATAAATTATTTTGGTATAAGAAATGATTCAAGTCTCCGCGAATTAACAACTTGAACCAGGTCCCGCTTTTTGTTCGGGCCGGCTCTGGCAAAAAAATAGTTGCTAACAGAATGAGTCTGGTTTAGCCTCGAAACTAAAATGCAACTGTTATAAATAGCTTCCTGGGCGTTAATGCGTTAAATGATGTAAATGTTTGCTATGACTAATATGACCAGACATTGCATGTTAGTCGCCATAGCCCTTACTTTACATACAACGACACAGATTTAAAAAATATTTTCAAAAACAAGCTTTTGTTAGTATACTAAAAAGCATATTTTTATGTTAACTACATTCTAATTTGTTCTTATACACTTTGCAATTTAATTATTATAAATGTTATGGATTCCTAAAGATAATTTTCTCAAATTTCCCACCAGGTGGCGCCACGCTCATGAAATCAAAAAATTTAAATGAAAATGAATCGATTAACTGATAATTAACTTTAAAGAAGATCAGCCGAGTTTACAATGTCATCGAAAATTTATATGCTTTTAAACTTTAAAAAACTCTAGTACATCCAAAAGAACAGAGTAAAATCGATTTCAAAAAATCCATTTTACAAGCAAGAAACAACAAGTTAAATACAAGTTGTGAAAATGGAATTGAAGAAGGAAAGCAAGAAAGTTTTGAAAGGAAAATGATAAAATCAGACTCTTGTAAGAACGAAACAGACAGATGAATTTCATTCACTTGATCTGCACATACATATTAAAATTTTCCACTTTTTCCCATGAAATAAAGAATAAAGTGATCTCATGTTTCTAGACCTGGTGTTTTTGCTGCGAAAATAATTTAACGAGAAGAGAAAACTTTCAGTCGTTGCTACATATCAACCATTATTGTGGAAAACTTATGTATTATCTAATAAAGTAAATAGGAGAGCATGATACTATTTACCGATTGCAATTTTCGGAGACTTCAATACCTGTGGCGAAAATAAACATCACAGCGTGATATCAGAAAGTTTTGAAAAATGTTTATCTAAAACTGTTTTGTTGGCGAATTTTGAATTGTCTTTTATTGATGTATCGAACTTTCACGTTTACTTTACTTAAGATCTCGGGAGTTTCATTGCAGTACAGTCGAAAGCTTTTGATTTAACATCGGAGTTGATATGTTATTTTTTTTGCAGTAACTGTATCGAAATGTTTCTTTTACTTTCCCGTAATCGAGATAAAGTTTAGTTGGTTTATTAACGTCCCTTTCAGCAACGTGAGAGATAATTTGGGACGCAATAAGTCAGTTTGGCGCGGCGTCTGATGATGAGGGCGCGCGACAGCCCCTCTCCTGCTGGCGAGCGTGCCACACCAACGAAGGGCGCCCCCCACGGCCAGATGGAGCGTGCAACAGGATTCAGAGAACGGCTCGAACTTGGAAACCTCCTGTGCCTGATGTCGACACCTTATTACGCCCACTGCATCGAAGTGAAAAGAGAGAAAATGACTTATGGGCCCAATACTCACCTCAAGATTTGAATGTCTCTGCGATTAGGTTGTTTATAATTCATTATTTTGAATATAATAAAGTAACTTATTGTATTATATAAATCAATTAATCAATTTATTTCATATTCACTAATGGATGAAACGACTCCCATGGAAACAAATTTCATTAATGAGTGTGTGTTAACTGAAAATTAAGTTCTGAAATTATTAAATAGTGCATGTCATCGAGAATGCATAATTTAACAAAATTTGAAAACTTATCCCCGCCATGTAAGGCAGAGACAAATGAATTAAGAACTTCCATCTTCCTTACAGTGAAAAGAGAAACCAGCGGGAGTGATCCCAACGAAACTTTCTCGTAAACTCTAACAATGTAGAGAAAAAAAAATAAGCTAAAAAGGCAGCGAAACGAACAGGAACCCCAAACGCGCAGTGGAGAAAAATAAGCTAAACCGGTCATACCACGATTTCCGAAGGTCGTCCAACGCGAGGGCTGGGTAAGATAAAACCAGTGGATGCATGCGCGTGGAGATAGCGTACTGTTGGAGATGCGATTATACAGACCGACAGACAGTCAACCCTTGACGGATTTGGCCCAAAATTTTATACGGACCTACATTCATGATGATAAAACTATGTATCAAATTTCATTCATCTAGATATTCGCTTTTTGAGTTATAGCGTTCCGCATGTTATCGAACATACAGACAGACAGACTTCCCGTTAACGGATTTTGTCCTAAAAATTTGATAGAAACCTGGCATAAATTATGTTTAAAGACCACATACTCAAATTTCATCCCGTAGCTCTCATAGTTTTCGAGTTATCGTGTTCACAGACAGACCTAATTCCAAAATTGTTGAATCAGGGAGGTTCAAAACGTGGAGATTCGTCAAAATTCCTCGAGTTCGAATTCTTGATGATTACAATATTTCTTTGCATACTTCGTATACGAGAAAGTAAAAAAACCTATCATACTCAATCGATGTTATTAAATGAATACACCATCTCTTATAATTACGGGTTATTTCCTTACTTTATGTATATTCATCTTCCCTTTTTGTCTGCCCACCCTTAAAAATGAGATAATTTCCAGAAAGCTCGAACTATCCTTGTGATCGTCTGCCTTTCGAACTGAGACTGAATGGCGTCATTAAAAAAGGATTAGCTGCCAAAAGAATAATAATATTTCGGTCTCTTTCCTTTAAAATATTTCTGCTCTGATAGCGCTAAGAAAATCGTTTGGAGACTTTTTTTCTCGCTCGTGTTTAGAAATGTCATTAGATGGGGGGGCCTTTTACTTGTTTTGAGGAGCAGAAATATTTTACCTTGCTATGACTAAATTTTAAGAAACTGCTTGTTGGAATAATTTAGCGGGCCAAAATATTAGATTAGTAATAAAGCAGAGGTTCCGAACCTGTGGTTGGTTGCAACTTCTTGGGGGTACGCGAAAATCAAATTTGAAGTAACGGAAATAAGAAAACATAAGGAATTAAAATTTTCAGAATTTGTTTTCTTCCTGAGTTAATATATGCTATTTAATAACCATATCGCTTGAATAGTTGATTTATTACATAGAGTGTTATTTTTAGCCATCTTAGAAGTTAATGTGAAATTATTTCAATACCGTTTCTATCTGTTTTCCGCTGAACTAATACTATTGTAAAATTGTGATAAAATGTGTACCAAAATAAGTCCAGCAATATTATTAATTGACATTTGACTCTTTGAACTAAAAAACTTGGTTGCCAAGTATTGGTGGTGGTGCGAGGATATGACAGTAGGGGGGTACGCGGAAAATATAAAGATTATTAATCATGGTTACGCGAAGGAATAACGGTTGGGACCCCTGAATTACAGCAATAACCTAGAACTAAATAAACCAGCGGGAGTAAATTCTCCCCAACCTTCGCATACTCCCCTCCCAAAAGGTGCTGGTTTCCCCATCCTCCCAAGTGGATAAAAAAAATCTGGAATCTACTCTAATCTCGAATCCAATGACTACTGTGAAGGTTTTTCTAGTCATTGTAGATTGAAGTGATTCCAAAATATTTACGCAAGAATCAAATTCAGGATGCGTGGATTGGGAAACGCGAACCGATTTTCTACTCTACCGTCCTCCAAGGACAAAGTTATGTAGTCTCATCATGCGCACAGGCTTGCTGCCAGAGACTGATAATATACGCATGCGCATGGAGTTGCTCTGAAGGAAAAAATATGCGATTACACAGCCAGCCTGCTGCATTTGATCGGGCCGAAAAATTTTATACGACCCCATTCATGACGATAAAACTGTGTACCAATGATTCATATAGTATTGGAAGTTTTTGAGTTATAGTGTTCGCATGACCAAGAATATGGCGACTGGACAGACTTCCGTTGACAGATTTGTCCAAAAAAATTTGATAGAAATCTACAAATGATGAATTAAGACATACCAAATTTCATCCCTGTAGCTCTAACAGTTTTCGAGTTATCGTGTTCACAGACAGACACAGGACAGACAGACAGGAATTCCAAAATTGTGCGTTTTTCGGACCTGGGGAGGGTCTAAAATGTGGAGATTCGTCAAAACTTGAGTTCGAATTTTGTGACGATTATACATTTTCTCTTGTACTTCGTATACGAGAAAGTAAAAATTAAATATTGTTTAGTTGGCGGGATTCGGAAACCATCCTCGCTTTTGTGCATGCGCCGGGCTGAGTTATTTTCATCAAAATGGGAGGAAGTGATTAATGGAAGGGTGATGTTTACATTCTGCTGAGCTTTATCTGGGCCAAAGAACTCCAGAAATGCTCTCTTTAGAGACTCATTGCCTTTGATACCCTTTCCGGTGTAAAATCGTCTCAAAAGTGGTAGTCTCGGAATCCGTTGCTGAAACAGTGTATTAATACCTGTCACACGGGTCAATTTTATGAAAGCTAATTTTACTTCAATTTCTTGTTAATTTTAGGTAGGTCTTGTTTCAGCTAAACACGAGGGATAAATTTGGTTTGTCAGTCTGAATCGTGGTCATGTGAGGAGAGAGACACCCTGATCCTCTCCAGCCGCTACACTACGGCAACGGTAGAGACATTTGGCCCTGATCAGATTTAAGACTCGTATACATGGAGGAATTATATGCATCGGGATATCTGTATATGGAAGAAGGGGTTTGAAATCTGCGAATCATCCTGCAGCAGAGACCCTGAGCAGTAAAAATAGGAAGAAGTACAAACTTCTGGCGATGACAAGAAAAAATTAGAAGTTGATACTATTTTAAAAAAATGCCAAGTTGCAGTAATCTGCCTGAAAAGCAGAACTGAGCTGAACCTTCTGTCCCAAGACAGAAGACCCCCTGAAAGTCATTAGTTAAAGATAAACACTTCCAGCTGCTGGACAATTCATACCATACCTTGAAATAAGTTTTAATATTGCATTTAAATTATTCGATACAATATCTTTCTCGGTAAATTTTTAGAGTCAAAATTGTCAAACCAAGCAGGCAATAATATGTGTTATGTACAGAAGAACTCTCATTATCGTAAAATACTATCTTCGCTCTCATTATATTATCCATATTATATACTATTATTGTTAGTTCCTCAACTTGGTAACATTTTCTATTTTAATAATGTTTGTGTGTATCCTGGGGTAACTGCGTGTATGTAAGAAATTTTAATTGCAATTTGGACGAAAGGTTGATTTCCAAAGTGCAATCTCAGATACTCTCCACCATACTAAGAAGCTGGAACACAATACGCGCCATTTTAAAAGTAGTAAGAAAGAAAGAATACTTGCTGATTACCGTAAAAAATGCGCTTTGAGGAGATTTCATTTTGAATCGTCATTTCAAATTAATTGCATTGACTTTCTTTTAAATTTACAAATTATTTCACTACTCACTCTGCCAAACCTTTCATCTGTCTTTTGCGTTTGTCTTGTCTACAAAGAAACGGAAACACTTCCTGGTATGAGCTTGAAAAGACAGTTTCCGAACGACTGCTTTTCAAACTGGTACAAAACGACGCCATTAAAAAACGGATTGTGAGCCGAAAAATACATCTGAAAACCTTTTCTTTCGGAAGTATTCTCGGATTTTAATGAACACGTGGAGCGTCAAGAAATCATCTGCGATTCATGCCCGATTCACGGCCATGACTATTAAGTGCGTTTGGTAGAAAAAAGCTCTATCTAGAAATTCTGGGAAGAGAAATTGAGTAACGTCCTAATTTAAATGAAGTAGCGATAAATATTAAACATTCGCTCGAGAAATAGTGTTTTTACCAATTTAATAAAATGAAAAGAAATTAATTGGTTAAGAGGAACTGGGTTAGTTGCTAAAACGTTTCATTGTTAACAGATCTGAAATTTTAGTTAGACGTTATTATCTTAGAGTATCAATTTGAAATTTACTTGATAGATAAAAAATATGTTTCAAGACATTGGTAGGATAATAATCTTGTTTCTATGTACTTACTCTTTACTTTATTGTAGTAGCATACACGAAGTTTTAAAATTAAGAAAGACTGAGTTCGAAATTTTAAAATTTAAACTAGGGAATGTTTGTTGGTGTTTGCTGTGTTGCAAAAAAATAAGTTCGTTCCAGGCCGTCAGTTTGACGCATTTGTTTTAGTATAATTTCCAATCACCAAGGATGCAAAATCTGTGCTTTTTGTTTTCTGTATAGAAGGGAAGGGACTGGTGTGTAGAAAAGTTTCTGATTTCTTGCTAAACCTTTGGCTCTGATATGTCACTTGTAGAATTATTCTATTATCAGTAAACTGATGTTACAGACGCAAGCGTAGTTGAATTCCGTTATATTAAAATTATGTTTTGAAGCAACACAATAGTTCTTTGGGACAGCCCCGTCATTTGAGCAGTGGTCACGTGGATGGGAACGAGACTTGAAACTGACAATGCTTTCCTCTCCAAACTTCCACACCAAACTGAGCAGGATGGCGTTAGAGATTATGTTGGGCATCCTGATCACTCCAGTTTACGCAAATTCGGCAGCACAGTCTCAAAACCAGTCATTTCCGTTCACTCCACTCCACGTACCTGGACGCACAGTACCAAAACCAGACATTCCCGTTCACCCACTCAATGCAAATTCTGGACGCACATCGCCAAACCAGACATTCCCGTTCACCCATTCATCGCAAATTCGGACGCACAGCGCCAAACCAGTCATTCCTGCTCACTCACTCAATGTACCCGACGCACAGCACCAAACAAGTAATTCCTGTTCACTCCACTAATGCAAATTTGACGCACAGCGCCAAACTAGTCATTCCCTGTTCACTCCACTCACGTACCTGGACGCACAGCGCCAAACCAGTCATTTCCGTTCACATCGCACTCAATGCAAATTCGAAGCACATCGCCAAACCAGTCATTCCGTTCACCTTACCTAATGTAAATTCGGAAGCACATCGCTAAACCAGTCATTCCCGTTCACCTTAATTAATGTAAATTCGAGTAATAGCGCCAAAAACCAGCTTGCCCTTCGTTCACTCCACTCATCGCAAATTGGACGCACATGCCAAAACCAAGTCATTCCCGTTCACTCCACTCACGTAAATTCGGACGGCAATAGCGCCAAAACCAGTCATTCCCGTTCACTCCACTCAATGCAAATTCGGAAGCACATCGCCAAAACCAGTCATTTCCGTTCACTCCACTCAATGTAAATTGACTGAAGCATACTGCCAAAACCAGTCATTCCCCTGTTCACCTTACCTAATGCAAATTGAAGCACATCGTTAAACCAGTCATTCCCGTTCACTCTTAATTAATGCAAATTGACGCACAGCGCCAAAACCAGTCATTCCCGTTCACCACTCACGTAAATTCGGACGCACAGCGCCAAAATTCAGTCATTCCCGTTCACTCCACTCTACTGCAAATTCGGACGCACAGCGCCAAAACCAGTCATTCCGTTCACTCCACTCATCGCAAATTCGGGATGCACAGCGCTAAAACCAGTCATTCCCGTTCACTCCACTCAATGCAAATTGAAGCACATCGCCAAACCAGTCATTTCCCGTTCACTCCACTCAATGTAAATTGGAAGCACATCGCCAAAACCAGTCATTCCTGTTCACTCCACTCATCGTAAATTCGACGTACAAGTGCCAAACTAGCGTCATTTCCGTTCACTCCACTCACGTAAATTCGGATTTAATAGCGCTAAAACCAGTCATTCCTGCTCACTCCACTCAATGCAAATTCGGACGCACAGCGCCAAACCAGCGCTTCGTTCACTCCACTCAATGCAAATTCGGAAGCACATCACCCAAAACCAGTCATCTCGTTCACCCAATCAATGTAAAGTCGGTCACACCGTACCAAACCGCGGTCGCCAGTGCGAAAATCAGATGAGAGAGCTAGCTTTAAGTTGCCCAAAAGTTTCCAGTATTTGAAATCCTGTTTAGATTAAGGGGCCATAAATGCTGAAATGCGACCGGTGTAGATATGTGGGGAGCTGAAGCTCTCTCTGCCCAGTGAATCGGAGCAAGTGCGGAGGGGGTAAAGTGAGCGTAATAGGGAGTGATCCTTATCTGACGGTTTTACGGCTTTACAGGAAGTTTTATACCCAGCTTCTAATCCGTACTCAGGCCTACACGAGCGACGCCTGATCTTCGTGAAAATTGGCGAATGAGGAGGAACTGCAAACCCCCGGTTCTGTTCATTGCCACCAGGCTACCGCGGCCAATGAAAATACCGGATTTAGGAAGTAAAAAATTTAGGAACATTGGCTGCAGAAAGGCCATAATCAGATATAATTATTAATACTAATATAGTAATAAAGAGTTTTCTCCCCCCCCCCGAATTTCTCAGTATGCGTACGCGACATGGCGTTTTTTCTGTAATTATTCGCTGAAGTTTGAAGAGAAGAGAAGTGTTTGGTCATCTTCGTTTCACTCTCATTGTGTTCAAGATTTGATATCGATCTATTGATGATTATTTGATGTCTAGAACGCATGGTCTGGCCTCTCATTCATAGAAGGTTCATTTCTGGCCTGGTGCGTTTTTGTGTGTTAACCTTCTGACTACTATGAGTTCTGGGTATCTGAGTACAGTTGCAGCAGTTTATATGTTTGCTTACTAATTAGATCTGAATGATCTGTCCGCCCTGCTACCTCCTTTTCTCTCACTACGGGGTGTGGGAGATACAGAAATGGCAGGCCTTCCATCTTCATCTCCTCAAGGGTCCTTTAAGCACCACTCCTGCCCAACTGCCTTCTCCCCATTTCGAATAGAAAGCAAACTGCCTCCAATCCGTCCCACTAGTATAGAAGTCGCATGGCCGGTTACGGTCGCATTAAGAGAGTCAGAGTGTTGTTGCTCTTGAATATTCAGTCTGGTCGGATGATCCACCTGTTGAGGAATTTGTCCACACTTTTACAGACATCCAGTAACTGTGTCTACCGAAGTTTAAAGCTTTAATTTATCGTATATTTGTTCTATATGAGGAGATATGTATATCACTGGCGGAGGGGAAGTTAATATAACTTTAACAAACTCAATTGGACACGGTGGTAAGCAAGATATGCGAAGCATCCAAACTTTGTAGAAGTTTTTTCATGATGGTACACTTTATGTCTTTGAAGATTTCTTTTTATAAGTGGGGAAAAACGTCGCTTAAAAAAAAATTATATAAAAAGTATATCGCTTGCTACTATGTTTTCAAATTAAACGACATTTGTTTTTGTGGGCGAATGAAGATTGTCGTTTTTTCATTTACTCCAGTATTTGTTCATTCAATTCCTGCAAATGAATTTTGTAGAAACCGTGGCGGAAAGATAGTTGTTGAAGGACTGCACGAAACTCGGGTGCCTGAACAATAAAATGGATTTAGTTCTCTTTAACCACCTCTCCAAAGTATTTCCGAGGAATGCCTTACGGAGTCTTTTAGTGCCAGCAAATCATTCAGCGACTTTTTTCATTTATTTAGAGTTACGATGACACTGGTTTTAATATTTCTTCTACCGTTTAAAGAATAGAATGAATTGGTGTCCTGTTATAAAACCGTACCCACACTGAAGAACAAGTTAGCGATAAATATTTAACTTTGCCCGATAAACAGAATATCTTTCGTTTACGAAAGGAAAAATAAAACTTTTCTAATTTAACTCTGCTATGATACGCCGAACATTATCACATTAGTATGACGGCCTATTAGATAACTTATCTTCTTTCCCATCATAAAATGCCTTTGTCATCAGTTTTTTTAGCTAAATATGTAAAAGATTTATTGATATATATGCTATTTATAATTCAACACTCTAGAAAAAAGTGTGGCGAAGATGCTTCGGAATCACCTATCGCGAAAATATACTGTGAAACCAACGTTATTTTAGGAAAAAATATACCTACTAATTATCTAAGATTCTTATCATAAAATTGTACTGTAGAAACCAATCGTTATGATGAAAGTGTACCACTAGTCACAAATTTTTATCGTAAAAATTGTACTCTCTGTACAAAACCAATCGTTATATTAGAAAATGTACCAATTAATCGTAGATTTTATCACAACAAATTTCGTTGAAGCCAATCACATATTAGAAAAGTGTACCTAATTAGCTACAAAATTTATTGCAAAAAATTGTACTCGTACAAACCAATCGTTACATTACAAAAATGTACTAATTAGTCACAAATTTTATCGCAAAATTGTACTTCGTACAAAACCACTCGTAAGATATTAGAAAATGTACTACCTTAATGCAGATTTTTTATCACAACAATTTACCATAGAAGCCAATCGTTATATTAGAAAACATATTAATTAGTGCCATTAGTGCATTGTAAATATTTTGAATATCATTCACGATTTATAAAAATGTTCTATCATCACGTCAAGTGCATTTTTTATTGCTGATAACAGCAGTGCACAATTTAAAATATAAAGAAAGTATTAAATGAAAATCCCACAACCCCTGAGCGCGCCTCAGAGAGAGCGGAATCAGGTGTCTCCGCCCTGGCGATGAGCGATCAATTCCTGAAACTTTCCCAATCCAATACACTCCTTTCGAGAGTTTAAGCAACTCAAAAAGGAATACAAAATATACCAAGCGATTGAGACACGCCAAACGAGGGTATTCGCCAACATTGTGTGTTTTTGTGTGTGAGTACACGAGTCAAGGCTCTCAACCTCGATGCATCGCTGTGTTCATTCCACTGGATCTAACAATTTTAATCCACACCTTAAATGCCCAATGTCCCTAAAACGTTTGATTTTTGTTTTCTATACCTAAAAAGAGAAGTTTAGTATTATTATGTCGCAAAAATTTTCATTCCTTCGACTTTTCAATTTCCCATCGATCATCCTCATAGCCATTCGAAAAAAAATAACCATATAATTTTTAAAAATAATATTTGAAGTATATTTAGCTATAATTTGATTATATAATTCTTTCGTCGTCATGTCTGCTCTCATTAAATCATGATATCCTACAGTTATGCAATTGACTAAATTTAAAATTGATTAAATTACTAATCAAACATTAATAAATTCTAGTATTATATATAAAGGCGCATATGCAGCTATTTATAATATAATACAGATAAAAAATAATAGATATACTAAAACAAAAATTAAAACAAATAAAAAGAAAGAAAAGTATAGATAATAAACAGCAATTTAACAAAACGATGCTGACACATATCTTTAAGCGTACTAACGTAACAACAGCCTCAAGTGATTACCCAACAAAGTTTTGAAACGATACATTTAAAACGCATAAAAAATTAATGAAAGTAAAATGTTCGAAAAGAAAATGAATGAGGAATCGAATGGTGAACTTTACCGAAGAACTACTGCCGTAAAGATTCCAAATTAGACAAGATTTTCGTCAAGGTAAGAGATTATAAATCAAAAGTATACCCTTTGTGGCCTGAATCCTGTTCAATATCAATATGAGTAAACATTTTTGACAGATCAAAATGCAAAACTTTAAAGATCCTACGTGAGTCGTCCAATTTGTAATTTTCAAAAAAATAGCAAAATTTATACAATTATTCGTTTTCTAAATTTATGAATGTTTATTGATAAAATTATGATTTGTGTCCTATAAGTGGTTCAGTGGATTGCAGACCATGGCTGAGAACATGAACGTGGCTGAGAACACGAACATGGCTGAGAACACGAACGTGGCTGAGAACACGATCATGGCTGAGAACACGAACATGGCTGAGAATATGAACATGGCTGAGAACATGAACATGGCATCCATACTTGAAAGTCGAGGTAATAATATGTCAAAATTTTTTATTTCATTCTTGACTTTTCTAACCGTTTCTTCTATGAAGTAAGCACAAGTCGAACAATAAATAACGCAGCATTTGGCAGTAATGACGATTGATGCGTTGTAACAGTGGTGCTTACATTTCAGTTGTATTTGTTGAAAACATTTTCAATACAAAACATAGCGCGAAATATTCCTATTACTTTTCCCAGATGAAAGAGTTGCAAATTTGGTTATGTATGCAAATCTACGAAATTAAATCGATTTTAAACTCCCTCATTCTTTGCAGGTAAGACTCTTTCCTTTATTTTTAGTTTCAAGACTTTTATTACTTTACAAAAGGTATTACAAGTACTTTTCTTTTCCTCTCATCGTTCGGAAAAAAATCATCTCGAGACATCTTCCACCGTAAGCTAAATGCGAATGATCTCCTCCCGCTTATCTTGAGGGTGCGGTGGATCATTGGTAAAGTCTAGGCTACGGGGCCAAGGGTTCAGGGCGCGAAATCCGATTCCATTGCAGATACGATGTGTATTTTGGCCTGTTGCATGTTATATCATACGTACGGGATGAAACGCCTTCCCGCTGGTTTGGTGTGGGAATCTTGGACGGGGTGCTAGCCCAGGTGTCATCCTCAATAATCTGATCGTGATTTAAACTTAATAGGGTCTGTAGCAAAAATAGACTGTGTTTATTTTCAAAACGGACGCTAATGTAACTAAACTAAACCCACTTGAGCCCTTTATATGGAAGAATCTAGTTTTATTCTAGGAGCATTATTTTGTCTGAAGGACATGTTTCGTCATGTCATTTATCGCATAAGGACAAGTCTTAATTCTCTTGGAGACAGAACACGTTTTGTCTTATAATTCACCTCTTCTTTTGCATCTTAAGCAGTATTATATGTCTAATGGCAACAATCCAAATCCTAAAAAAAAGATTTTGTGCTCAATACTAAAAGTTCTGGAGTTTTTCTTGTTGCAGTTTTAGTTTATTGTTGTTATGGATTCAGATCACGTGTAGCGTAGTAAATAGTGGTCATGCTGTGCTTTTTGAAGTTCTGCTCTAGAATGAATCATTTATATGCTTCCTTTAATGTCTTACTTAGAAGAGCACACTCCCGGCTACTTCGGTGGGTTACTGTTTAAGGCTGATGAATAATGAGCATTTCTCATCAACATCAATAAATTTAATAAAAAACGTTTTTAAAAAAGTAATGCTATTGTTAGTGTGCTGAAAAGTTGGCATATTTTTATTTTAATTATTTTCTAGTTTTTTTTGTCTTTAAATTATAGTTAATTATTATAAATGCTATGGTCTCCTGTTATCAGTTTTTTCTGAAATTACTAGGTGGCTCCACCCATAGAATAAATATTTAATTAAATTACTGATTAATTGATAATCATGCAATGAAAAAACATTAAAAAATTGTATATCGTTATCGAGCATACACAGATGCACAACATTTCAGGAACTCTAGCTCGTTATTGTTTAACGACGGATTGAAACCTCCGCGCTTTTGCTCATGCGCCGGTGAGTTATTTTCATCAAAAAAATAGGGGAAAGTGAAGAATGAAGGGTGATGTTTAAGTTTTACCGAGCGTGGCCTAACAAAGCACCTGAAATGCGCTCATATGACTCAATAAGCCTGACACCCCTTCCGGTTTGAAATCGCCCAAAGTGGTAGTCTCGGAATCCGTTGCTGAACTCTTAGGAAGATAATGATAAATTGACTACAAATTATCATCTTTTCAAACATAAGCAAGCTAAATAAAAGTGTCTAAAAGATTAACAATTGAAAACATTCTTGGTTCTGAAATGACATCTGCTTATTTATAGATTCGCATTGTTTTGTTTTTCCTTTGTGGCTGTGTAAAACCGATGGCTGAAGATAAATTGCCCACAGGGTTTTGTAATATGTTCTTTAGTTGCGTGTTTTGTGTGGGTTTGAAATTACACTTTTCCGATCTTGGTTCTTGGCCCCGGCATGGGCAATATGTATTTTCACACATTTTATTTTTCTTGTTTGTTGACGTTTCTTTAGAAATTTAAAATAAATACTGGCGAGTTGGTGCTCTTTCCGGCGACCTTACACCCTTTAGGTAGGCGGGTCGTCGTGAGTATGCTATCAATAAGAAGTATAAGAAACTGGAGCGTTTTCCCATCGACTTTCTCGTAGAGAATCACTTATAACGCGATTAAGAAGGACTGACATATGAGTCATAAAGTGCCTTACACCGTACCGAAATCTATGGCGTATTGCGTTATTTCTTCTCCTTTGACAAGTCTTAACTTTCAACAAACGACTACAAAGACTCCCCATCGAGGGTGCAAAATTGTCCGAATCCATGGACCACGATTTGAGAATCCTTAGGGGACGTGGCGTCGATGGCTGGGCATCAGCTCTGAGATCTGAGGTTTTGTGCCAATACGTAACTGAACGAAGTACAATGA
>BGPR01015191.1:0-33659 GCA_013235015.1 Araneus ventricosus
TAGATGGACAGACATAACTCCAAAAATTAGGTTTTGGAGTCAAGGACATATAAAGTAAAATATCGTGGTAGAATTTTTTGATAATTACTCGGCTTTCTCTTTCTGAATGTCGAATACGAGACAGTAAAAACCGGAAAAATATATTGTTTACCGGTAAAGCACCTTTGGCCCCCTGGGCCTCATTTCTCCCAATTACCACCTTTATCTGCTAGTGTCGGGCCTCTATATCCCCTTTCGACAGGACCGGGGCATATATTACAAGATGAGATCTTGAAATATGCAAATTTCTGTTGCTTCTAAACTAACAGTTATTATCCGAAAAGTATGAAATTATCACGATTTTTCCCTTCATTTTTAAGAACTCGTATTTTTCTAACACTGTTAGCTTGATAAAATTCTATCTTCCCAACGACAATTTTTTGTTAGATATTTTTTCCCCTCCGAAATTGAGGGCTACCGTGATTACGTTTAATTAAATATTCTCTCGTGTTTCAACAGGTTTTTTTTTTCATTGCGTGTTTGACTTTGTCGTGACTTAAACTTCTTTACTTAAAATGAAAAAATCTGAGGGAAAATGGAAGGCAAATTGTGAGTTAGCAAAATCTGTTAAAATTCGGGAGTCTTCTTTGATATTGGAATCGACTAAAGATGATCAAGTAATTTAGCTCTGAATTTCATTACTTTAAACCAAACAACATCCAGCCAGAGCTGACCGTTGATCTTCCTCGAGGCGGCCATTGAAAGGGTCTAAAATAGTGACATTCAAAGCTTCATAACTCGGTCAGTTTTAATTGCGGAAGTTTTGAATTTTTTTAATGTTTAAAATGCTAGCTTACCCAGACTATTTTACTAAAACCACCGGAGGACTGTATAAAGATTTAGAATTAATTTTTAAGACTTGATTTGTAATAAGATTTGGACGTAAATTTTTTAAGCAGTGAATTTATTGATTCCAGCACCATGAAATACAGAATGTCCGAGAATTGTGAGATACATTTAAAAAATTAATAAAAAAAACCTAACAATGTTACAACTACGGTTTTTTTAATGAGAGAGCAAATCAAAAAGTTTTTTCAGATGGGTAAACGGTGTTCTAAATTTGCTACAGCAAGAGAATTCCATACGCAATGGTTACCAATCGGTAGAAGCCGATGCGCGTTTTCTAGTTTCCTTTTTTAATTTTTCTTGAATATCTCAAAAAAATATTCAGTTTTCACACTACAAGTAAAATAACAAATTATACAGCTTCAAATTCCCTACAAATACATGCTTTTATTTTTTCTTCTATTTTTAATATTTCTGCAGATAATGTCTCTCAAAAATGGGAGATTTTCAATAATTTACGACCACCTAGACCACTGTGACGGCGCGTGGCCTACCTGAAAAAACTTTTTTAAAATGCGCTCTCATTTAAAAAAAGAATGACAGGAGGCTGTCTTTTCAAACAGCCGTTGATGTTAAAGGTGTAGGACTAGTTTACTCGCGTGACTCTTTTGTTTCTAGAAGTCCCTCGTATGTTTAAGTTTAAGTAAGTTTTTTGTAACTCCTGTTGTTACACTTTATCTCTCATATAAGACATTAGTTATGGCTTTAACATATGTAGTTACCGAGATATAGAGGATCGCGTCACCAATTTATGCGTATTTTAGCCCAACTTTGCGACTCAGTAATCGCTGAACTACCATTCCGAGTTTGTACTTTTTTGTAACTTCTGTTGTTACCTTTTATCTCTAAAATAAGACATTAGTTATGTTTTTAACTTATGTAGTTACCGATATATAGAGGATCGCGTCACCAGCTCATGCGTATTTTTGAACGACTTTGCCACTCAGTAATTGCTGAACTACCATTCCGAGTTTGTATTTTTTTTTTGTAACTTTTGTTGTTACCCTTTATCTCTAAAATAAGACATCAGTTATGTTTTAACATATGTAGTTAACGAGATATAGAGGATCTCCCATACCAAGTTTTGTGGCGTTTTGGCATGTGAATCAAATTTCTTCCTGAGACCCCAATAGGAGGAACGTAGTCCTAAGTTAAAAACCGTAGTTGTAACATTATTAGGGTTTTTTTAAATTAATTTTTTAAATGTGCCTCACAATTCTCTGACACCCTTAAAATTAATTAAACGCCATTTAAAGCATTTTGCCAACTGGAAGTATATGCGTATCTATAATGGTTAGAAATTATCTATTGGGCCACATTTCGAATGGACACTGTGTTTTCGCATCAAATATCATTATGAGCAAGAATGAGTATGCAATACAAGAATCATGTACGGTTCGTGAGACTTATCAGCAGAATCTGCGCACTTTCTAGTGTGTTCCGTTAATATTTAAGGTTGCGTGTCGCACTCCGTATCTATCTCATCTACGCGAAACATGCGGCCCTCACCCGCACGGGAAATTGTTTCTCCAGGGCAAAAATAAACACACCAATGTTTTCCAGATGAACCATCATTTATTCCGCTACGTGCATCATCAGTCTGCATTGGAAACTGATCGATACGGCTTCGGACGGAAATGTCACGCCATTCAGCCACACCCTGCTGAAAAAATATGTCACCAACATCTTTTCTGCCTTTATTCATTTTTTTTCTTTATACCAGAAAGAATTTTTTGACCGTTCCAGAGTTATACCCAACTTTATTCATTCGATAGACTAATAATTTAAACAGTATGAAAAACAACACCGCCTCACCTATAAACGCGAAACTTCTAGAGGTAAGGATGTCAGCCATGAAATATAGTTCTTGCTGTTACGCGTGTTTTTGCAGTCTAACACGAAATGTCTTTCAGATGTTTTCTACAGTTTTAAATATATTGCAAGTCTTACTGTGGGTGTATGGTGTAAACAGTCCATCACGCAGGATAATGGAGAATGAAGGTTTATTTACAAATATGCAGGAAAACACGTAGCACAGGTATAGGAAACAATAGTTCTTGCACAGGTTACCAATGTAAACAGACAGCAATTCACAGGTAATAACAGTTCAGTACTTTGATATTTAACAACACAAACAGTCAGCAGCTAGTAACGACAATAACTGCACTTTCAATAGGTCTCGGCTCACCAGCTTCCTAGCTCGCACTGCGGACGAACTCCAAAGACGTTCGCGCTCCAAGGTGATCCCAGTCGATCAACACACACCCCGTCATCCAAGACCTCTCCTTATATAGTCTCCTGCGGCAGGCCGTGACGTCACATGGAATCTTCTAGTACATTCAAGCGTATCTCCTTTAGTAATAGAGATATCGAGAAGATTTCAGAACCTTTGAGATTCCATATTTCATCGCCAAATTCGCGAAGTTTGTCGCCAAGGTGAGGGGTCCAGACGTGGCTGCTATCGGTCATCTCATACTTACCCTTGTAAAACTCTCTTCCCAACCATAAGACTCACATTGCTGGGAAGCGACTTTCCGTGTTTGTAACAATATTATGTACTTTAAGTTAGTTTGTATAGTTCCATAGAAAAGGTAAACTGAAGCTCATATTGATTCTCCTTTGGTCACAATCATTGGTTAGACTTATGAGTACGGTAAGGTCTCGTCGCCAAGCTCACGAAACGTTCGCCAATCGTTAAGATGCTCGCCAAACGGCCGCCATCTTGGATAGTGGCAAAAAAGAAGTTGTTTAAGTAGAGATTCATAATTAATTAAAAATGAATCAAAATGTTATAGTTTTTCCTCGATAAGTCTGAAGCATGTTATCGCACAAAAACCATTTTTACATCGCTTTAAAATTTAAAAATATTAAATATTCAGTCATATCAATTTTATTTCCGAGGAATTTTTTTTCACTAATTATAATATATTTTTCGAAATTCTTTAAGCAAGGGCCGATGCAATATATTCTTAGCATTCATTCTCTATTGAAATGTTCAGCAGTTGGTTTAATTGTGCAGCCAGATTTCCCTGAATAACCTTTGATTCAAAAAATTAATAAATTTACTTTTCAAAAATATTTAATTTTTCGAATATTTGCTTGCGTACTTTCGTCTCAAATTTAATAGAAGTTTCTCGCATTCTATATTTTGATATAATTTTATGAATTTGGAAATCTAATTTAGAAATAGGGCTGGCGGTTATTGCAAAAAAAAAAAACGGTTTTCGGTTAAACCGGTTTTTTTCACCTCCGGTTTATCCTTTAACCTTAAAACCACTCAAAATAACCGGTTTTCGGTTTTTTTTAAAGCAACGTTTGTTTGCAGAATTTATTATTTATAATAATATACAATAAGTTAGTATTAATGCAATAAGTAATGATTATAACTAAGTAATTAATACAATATGTAATAATAATAAATGAGTAATTATTGCAATAAGTAAGTATTATAGACAAAATTTTTTATTAACACTGTTTTCACGAGAAATTAATTCATTGGCCGATATTTATCATCTAATCTGCTCATAAAGACTCTTTCAGCAATGTGTTGATCCGTGAGTCGACACCTCTCATCGGAAACAACATCATTCAACTTAGATACTAATCTTTCGGACACCACAGAACTTCCGACTAAAGATGAATATTTTTTGGCTACAAAAAAACAGACGCCGTTTGCAGACAAAAGTTTTTATTAGTATTGTTTTTGCAGGAAATCAATCCATTGGTCAATATTTCTCCGGTCATAATAACTCCTTCAGTAATCCGCCAACCAACAGACGCCTCGAGGAAGCGGTTGTCGGTGATTGGCCTAAGATGACGAAATTCAAAGCTTTATAACTTGGTAAATTTTAGTCTAGTCGAACCGAAAATCGAGCCTATCTTCCAACCGGTTTTTCCCCCCGGTTTTTGTATTTAAAAAAAATAACAGGTTTAAACTGGGACAAAAAAATAACCGAAAAAAAACTCGGTTAACCGAAACAAAAAAGTAGGATTTTCCCATCCGTATTTAGAAGAGACAGTGAAATAATATTATAATATGCAGATTATAAAATAAATAATGCTTGTTAGCATGATAATATTATAATGAACGGAGCTTTAGGTCCAGATGTACGAATTTCCATCATTTTGTTATTTTAATCTAACTACTCGACTACAGTACGTACCACATGATAGCACTACCTATACTATATGTTCTCCACGCGCTCAGTTAAATGTTGCGAGCAATTCGAATCCATTGAACGAGATTGGACAGAAACTGATTGGCAAGGAAGGCCATCGACGTCACTCACAGAAGTCACCGTGGTGTAGATTAATGTAATGTTTCACAGCAAGCACTGAGGGACTCTCTGGTAAATCGCGAAGGCCGAACATTCCAGATCCGTCTTGATGGTTCAAAACTACGTTCGCGATGACTCCAAGACACACGTAGGCATTTCTGAAGTCAAAGTATCTTACGAATTTAAGGAAAAATGACCAGGGCCGGATAACTAAATAGGCAAAGTAGGCAACTGCCTATGGGCCCCACAACATTTGGAGCCCCGAGAAATTTTTTTGTGGCATTTTCAGAGTAATTTAATTTTGTGCTTATATTTGATTTACGAGGTCCATGTTTCAGAACATATTCAAGTTAAGAATTGCTTAAATTTGAGAACAATATTCTTATTTTCACGTTTTTCTGATTGCTTACGTATCAATCATGTTTTAGAACGTATTCAAGTTAAGAATTCCTTAAATTTCAGAACAATATTCTTATTTTCACGTTTTTCTGATTGCCTACGGATCAATCATGTTTTAGAACGTATTCAAATTAAGCATTGCTTGAATTTCAGAACAATGTTCTTAGAGTTTTTTTTTCACGTTTTTCTGATTGCTTACGTATCAATCATGTTTTAGAAAGTAGAAAGCTTTCAAATTAAGTATTACTAAAATTTCAGAACAATGTTCTTAGAGATTTTCTCACGTTTTTCTGATTGCTTACGGATTAATGTGGTTCAATTAGTTTCGTAATTGGCTGATTGGTTTACTAGTCAACATCTCTCGAAATCTTTGCATAACTATATTAAACTTCCGTCAAAAATATTTTGTTCATTTTTAAATGGTAAATTTTTGTTTAAAATTACTTTTAAATTTAATGTTCTTAAAAAGTGATTTAAATTTTTTTATAATAATCCAACTCTTTTGATGGTGATCCGCAATTTAAATGTTTTGTTATTTCAGTTTGTCATTATATGTGTTACTTAAAAGTTTGCATGTAGAGAGATTGAATTAAAATCAATAAAAATATCTTTAAAAATTTGGAAATTGGGGAGGGGAACGTTAAACAGCATTATTTCATTGTTAGAGAACCTAAATTTCAGTTATTTTAAATTTAAAAGAGTAATTGTCTTTCTAATTTCAAATTTAATAGCTCTAAAATAGTGAAATAAAATTTGCTATCGATCGATATAAAATCTATCTCGCTATGATCAATAGTTCCCGAGAAATTTTAAATTATATTAATCCTATATTTCAAATTAATTTCCGTTTTTTAATAGAAAGTAGTAAATCACGTCAGTGGTATATCACGCGCGTGATATACTTTCGACGCCACGATGCATCTCATTATTTATTGCAATCGTGATGATATAATTTGATAATATTTTTTGGCAACGTTTGACAAGCAGAGAAGTGCTTTGTTTTGATTAGAATTTCGAAAATGAATTCCTTTAAAATTTTAACTTTTGACTTACGTTTGACAAGCTGAGAATTTCATGGTTATTGAATTATAATAAAATTGTTAAACAACGAAAAATACTTCACACGGAATGTTGTTTACCAAGAGGTTTTTTGAATAAAGAAATATGTAAATAAAAATATATTTCCTGTCATAAATCATATGTTTATTTTATGTGTTTTCAATCAATGTTAAACATTTCTCTCGTATATATATCAATTTAAACGCGTTAAATTTGTCGGGAAATCTCTCGAATGAAGAGGCAATTTGCACCCGTCATACCATGACGGGTTATTTTCTAGTTTATAATAATGAGTTACAAATTAAAGACTAAAAAGTAGAAAATAATTAAAATAAAAAATTTTTACTTTTTAGCACACCAAAATTAACCTTTCTATGATCAATATGATAAAACTTATTTAATTATTTCTTTTATTTGCTCAGACTAAAGTTTCGTCCCAAAATTATATGATAACTTTTTTGGAGAGAGGGGGTTTATATAGCAAAAGAAACAACATTTCTGAGGGCATTCCATTAACCAGGCATCCGTACAAAATTTATATAAAGCGGGCCATTCACATTTTATTCAAACTGGAATTTTTGGAACACGGGAAGGAAAAAGCAATCGTCACTTTTTAAAACCTATAAAAATTAGCATAGCGGCTCGGGGAAGCTGGAGTTCCAACGAACTCAAAATCCAACACTTCATGCACCGATACCAATTTGGAGCCTCGAGCTAGGGTAGCAGCACGATCAAAGGGTCTGCCTACATTGGGACCCCGCTTCGAGGGTTGAAATGAAACTCGAAATCTCCCATGTGGGAGGACATGAGGATAAGCAAGTGTAGCAAGGCGTCTCAAAACAAAATAAGAAAAAGTATTGATATGCAGATTTGATGCGTCTTGTTTTGAAGGCGGGAGGAGGAGTAGGAGGGGATCGAAGATCGGTGGTGGCGCACTTTGGAGCCTCAAGTGAATGACGTGCCTGATTTTTCGATTTGAATGGGTGGGGGAGAAAACCAGTCTTGGGGCAAATGGAATGGAGTACAGATGAATTGCCGGATTAAGACTGCTGAAAGACTCCAAAAAATGCGGAGATAGTTTTGTTTATTTTTGTAATTGTAATAAGAAAATCTGTAACGCCTTAAAGGATATTATTGTGCATGATTTTTCATTTGGTCTTCCAAAATTTCTTCGCTCCTTTAGAAAAGAGAAGAATTTTATCAATAGAAAGTGTTAGAAAAAATATTTTATTCATAAGAAAAGCTTTCAGAAATTATTTGAAGTAGGTAAACTATTTAAAGATTGTTAGCTCTTTATCCTTCTATATTTATAAAAGGCAATGTTTGCGTGCGTGTGTGCGATGTCCAGACGAATCTATTGCACTTACAGCCATGAAATTTGGCACACAGGTAGTCTTAATGATGACTCAATGCTCCTCGAAGCCCGAATTTTAAAATTTAATCAAGAAAAATTTTTATTTAATATTTTGTGTTGTTTTGGACGATTTTTCGCACTAATTTCTCAACAGCATGGTTTCGGAGAAATGTTCGAAAAAAATAGATACACCATCGGAAAGAGCAAACGATTTCCGTTTCGAACGTCTAACTAATTTACTGAATTTTGAGAAATTTTTGAAAAATAGCCACTTTTATGGTAATTTTTTATTAGGATTTCTTAAAATTCTCGCATCTGACGTTCTTATAACTCTATCATTTAAATTTTTTTTCAGCTCATAACTGAAACGTTTCTGTTGGATTTAAAACAAGAACGGTTAAAATATCTTTAAAACCTTTTTTAAAAATAATTTTTCCCTGATCCGTTCAAACAGGGTTTTTTTTTTTTTTTGCTAGCGAGATTTCTCAGCAAAATATTCTCCGGACGATTCCCAGAATGCATTGTTGCAATTTCATTGACTGGTACTTGACCTTCCTCGCGGCAGGTGACGTCATTTACTATCGCGTTTTTCTCGGAGATATTAAATGAAAGACTTCGATAGTTATTTTCGGCAGAGTATTATCGTGTTTCTTTTCCTCGCATATTGCTGTCTAATAATGATTTTCACGTTGCAATTTTTAAATATAGTTTTGGATTAACGTACTCGGTACTGTTTTCCTAAAAATCAATAATGTTTCTCTTTTGTTTTGAAAACTTTTCCATGTCGTTGTGGGCGAGTTTTTCTTTTTTTTTTTTTCATTTTGTTGAAATTCTGATTCCACGGGCAACACCGTGAGCGTACTGCTAGTTTAATATAAACAAAACCCAAGATATTTCAAATCCATGCTTTAATTTATTGAGATTAAAGCATGGAACCTTTTATTAAAAATGTTTCATCTAGACCAAAATTACTCTAAATTCTACTGGTACTCTATTTAATGCTATAATTATTGTGTTATATTAAAAAATCGAAAATAATTCTAAAAGTAATGAAACCATCCAAAACGTTCAACTATTATGACTCGTCGAACGATCATACTTATATAAGAAACTTTAATTTTGAGTTGAGAAAAAAAATTGTTCACATATGAGGCCAGACAATGCTTTTACAGCAGAAATTAGAAGACGGGCTGATAAAGTTTAAGAAACCATGCCTCAATGATAAAAAGAATAAATTCAATAAAAATGGGTTTTTAAAACACATTTTTACTAAAATGCAGAAATTTTTCATTTGAATTATTTTCTACTTTTTAGTTTTTAATTTACAATTCATTATTATAAATTTATGGATATATGAAATCAATTTTTCTCAAATTCACTACTAGATGGAGCCACCTGTATGGAATCAAAATTTAATTAAATGAGTCGATTAACAGATAATTCAGTTCCGAAATATTAAAATAGTGCATTGTCATCGAAACAAGTTAAGTTAAATAAAATTACGTTAATAAACTTAATTAAAAACAGTTTTTAAAACACCCTTTCATAAGTATAATAAAAAGCAATTTTTGATTTTAATTAATTTAATTTTTTTTAATCTTGCGATGTCTTGATTTGAGTGAGAAATATATTAGGTGTTTAAAAACATCCTTCCGTTGACATACGATCCTATTCCAAAACAAACACACAAAAAAATGAAAAACTCGAGTAGTTAATCACAGTTAACACCCCCACAAAAAAATTTACATTAGTTACAGGATTGAAAACATCTTTTAACAAACCACAAGCGAGTTCAGACACACTCTTGCACGAAATATATCGCACATTAACAAGGCTCAAGGAGGCTTCGCGAGATAGCAATTAAAGCTCATTTAAATACCGATGGATCCCCAAAGTCCATCCGAATCCTTTAAGCCCCTTTATCAAAATAATCGCCACCTACGCGAATAATACGGCCGCTATTAGCATAGCGAGCGGGCGAATTAATGCGCGAACGCATCAGCAATTTAACTATTTCATTGAGAGTTAAATTATCTGGACGGAAAATCGACAGAAAAGAAAATATTCCCGTAATTTGCTGGAGGTAATTAGGCGATAAATCTGCAAATGCAATAAAGGAAACTAATCTTGGATGTCAGAATTACGAGACGGTTATTAAAAATGGATATTGTATTCGGAAAGGTGGCATTTAACAGTGGTAAGACTTAGTTAGGTTTGCAACTGTAGGACTGGTTTTGCATAGGAAATAAGTAATTTTTATGTTTGAAGTAAACATGATATTCGAGCTTGTTTGGCCTCATAAATATGCAGGAAGGTTCTTTTGTCGCAATGTATAGAAACGGTAAGTGACTAAAGATAATAGAATTTCTTAAGTTTCAAAATAACTACGAAATTAAACCACATTGTTTATTTCTTTTTTCGGAATTATTAAAAGATTTAAATTCATCGAATCTTTAACCTTCCAGCAGGCGGGTGTATGTAGGAGATACTTATACTCTGCATAGTATTTATTACATATTTATATCGTTCTTTTACAAATTTAAGAGTAATTTTTACTTTCTCGTATACGAGAATACACGTGTCGACACGTGATACATACGTGTATACACGAAGTATACAAAGAGAAAGTATTGCAATCGTCAAAAAATTCGAACTCGAGATTCGAATCTCCATGTTTTAGACAATCCCTGAGTTCGAAAAACACAATTTTGGAATTATGTCTGTCTGTCTGTGAACATAATAACTCGAAAACTATTAGAGCTACGGGATGAAATTTGGTATGTGATCTTCACACATAAATTTTGGGTTTCTATCAGAATTTGGACAAAATCTATCAACGGGAAGTCTGTTTGTCCGTCTGTCCGCATTCATGTGAACTTGAATAGCTAAACGGATAAAATTTGGTACACAGTTTTATCATCAGGAATGTAGGTCCGTATCAAATTTGGCACCAAATCCGTCAAAGGATGGACTCTCTGTCGGTCTGTATAATCGCATACTTCTAAACATTATAACTCATAAACCCTACGGTTTTGTTAAATAAAAATTGGTATGAGGCCTGCTAATGTTAATTGTAGATCCGCGCCCAATTTTCGTTTCAATCGGTCGAGAAAAAGGTGTTCAAATCGCATATTTGTCTTTTCTCATCACACAATGACGCGAGGCCGTTATTGCGTAATTGCGCGATTCACTTGCGCTAATCCTTTCTACTTCCACCCACGCCTTTCGCCTCCAAGCTTCCAATTCTCAAGCTTTTTTTTTCTCCACTGGATTAGGGACGCTTGTTCGTTTTGCTGCCTTTGAACTTACTTTTTCTCCACATGTGTTAGGAGTATACGATAAAGTTTAGGGGAGACCACTCCCGCTGGTTATTTATATAATCTTCGATTAGTATAAATCTAATAAATACAGATTACATAAATAAAAGTTGCATTTATTAACAAAATACGATATAAATATGTAATATGATACATGATATAAGTACACTATATGATCAAAAGTATCCGGACACTTCCGGATTTTCACATTTTTTAGAATTTCTCCGGAAAGACTAGACCAACTGCCCTTCATCTTCGACCATGTAAAGGATACACTCTAAATCACAATCTACAGTGAATATTCGGTCACAAGGTCATTTAAGGGACCGAGCAGAAATTGATGATGAAGAAGAAAATCAGGGCTCGGCCCGTTCCACAGAAAACTGATAATGATTCACCAATAGTTATGCTTGATATGCTCATTGTTTACATGCATTTTCGTAAAAACAGAAAGCATATTCTGGAAAATATATAGGTTTTTCTTAAAAAAATCCCGAATTTTTTAAGAAAACCTTTATCAAGCGACCACTGGAAGGTTAAAGAAGTTTTTAAATACTGTAACTTATCTGGATTATCGTTGCTTAACAACCCTGTTGGTCACACGGGGAATGTATACGTGTGTGTGTTCCATACAGCACGAGATAAGCAGAGGGCGATAATCATTCTTTTGAACGATACGTTTATTGCACTCAGGAGGCGATGGATCGGTAATTGCTTCAGCAGGTGTCAGAATCTTAGAAGTGGTATTCTTTGAAATGGAGATGTTGATTGTTATGCCCTGTTCAAGACGAGGAAATGACAGAAACCTCGTGTCGTTTCAGAGCGTATATATTCGAGAGTGTGTATATTGCGGCTGTACAGAAAATGAACTTGCAGCATCTTAGAAGTGGTATTCTTTGAAATGGAGATGTTGATTGTTACGCCCGGTTCCAGACGAGGCAATGACAGAAACCTCGTGTCGTTTCAGAGCGTATATATTCGAGAGTGTGTATATTGCGGCTGTACAGAAAATGAACTTGCAGCATCTCAGAAGTGGTATTCTTTGAAATGGAGATGTTGATTGTTATGCCCGGTTCAAGACGAGGCAATGACAGAAACCTCGTGTCGTTTCAGAGCGTATATATTCGAGAGTGTGTATATTTGCGACTACACAGAAAATGAACCTGGTGGATTATGCCAGAGACTGTTTGAGCGGCTGTCCGAACTGGAAGTGATTCAGAGAACCTCGCATCTACGAGACTCAATGCCGAATTCGACGACTCCGACTCAATCTTGAAAAGATTACTTTAATAAGTTTTACTGATTCTGATTAATCCGTTTGAAAGAAATGTTTTACTTTATTAAATAGGGTAAAGTTGCTCAAGTCGTACCACAGCCTAAGTCGTACCTATTCTATTCTGACTTTATTTTCGTCGAATCGGCAACGCTGACGGCAGTGTGATGACTACTAGCATCGACGATGTTAATTCCATTATTTAGAGCGGAGCTTCGATGCGTTACAACGTAACTTCGAAGAAAAATAAGTTTTTGGTAGCTTTTTTATAGTTTTCCTGCATATTTCGTAAGACATACAACAATGATATTATTAATAACGTGTTATTATTTCTTAAGGTACCATTTTGTGCTATTTGAATAGTTGCTTTTATGGAGCAATGACGCTCTGGTTCAATTCATTCTTTTATGATGCTTACTTAAAATTTTACATTTGCCGTTGCTTAAGTCGTACCACAAACGAAGATTAAGTCATACCAGTTACATCTTAAGGATCTCTTGTACATGTAAGGATACATATCATTTATAGAAAGAGAATATTGTTCTTTATGATATGTCACGATGTGCTTTTTTCAATTTTTAGGCATTGTCAATAAACGTGGCAAAACGTACCGACTTAGAGACGGGAAGATATGGACGAGGCGTTATGAAAATTACCCAATGGTGATTTGGGTTTCAAAGAAAGTATAATATTCCTAAACCGAAACTGTGACGTCACTTCTAGAACTAAATAAACATTATGAATTCGGAAAACCGAAAGGGTTGACCGAGGATTAACTCAAGACCAAATAGTTTACTCAAAAAATAGTAATATAAGGTGTTTGTGGTTCATCTGCTTCCAAGGTACGACCTAGGACATAGGTGGTACGAGTTAAGAACCGGTTTCCTTAGTCGTACCGGTGTTATTACTTTAAGATTTGTTTATTTACTTCGACAGAGTACATGGATTTTGAACTTTTTGTAATAAATAGCTGCAATAATCATAGAGGTTGTGAATAAAGCAAAATTTAATGCTTCACTTAGTAAAACCTGTAGACTTATTTCCTTAGGGGGTATGACTTAAGCAACCCTCCCTATTTGCTATGTGCACTTGTGTAGTCGCAACTTCCCCGCAGTGTGTCACAGTGCTAATGGCTCAACTACTTCACTCTCCAGCCCCTTATTAACTTATCCGCAACTGAATAATATATTTCACCGTCAGTGTCATTGTCATTGACAGATTTTATACCATCAATGCAAACACATTTCACGTAAAGCTAACAATCAAAATATTCGACAAATATAAAGCTAGCGTCAAATATTCCTAGGTTTTCTGTTTTGAACAATACCAGCTTCAAGGGAACTTTCCAATTTAGCCTTTTCTAAGAACTGCTATCTTTCCGCAAACAAGCAGTATTTTTCTTCTCAATTTTTGCAGACTGAAAATAATGTCATGACCCTTTGACGGCAATTCGTGACTTCCGTGACCGACATCGAAATTCGTGACTTTCAGGATTTTCGCGTCCGGCAGATGCTCTGATCGATGCGATAGACAGACTGTTTCAATTCAAATGCAAAAAGCTACCTTTTTTATTTGTAAAGGCATGTAAAACTATTCCTTGGCATGTAAATTTGTGTTTCGAAATCTCTACGGCGACGTCTTTTCCGTCTTTAAGATATTCGACACAAACAAGTATTAATACATTTCATGGACTACTTCGGTAAGATTATTTTTTTCGTGAAACTTCAAAAACATAAAATACTCTTTCAAATCTTTAAGTTAGCCTTTCCTGTTGCAAAGTTTGGAATTTCCTTTGAAATTCAAAAACATTTCCATACATGTGAACTATCTTATTCTGAAAATAAATCTGCGTTATTTCATTCTAAAAATAGTAGAAAAAAGGTATAATAATATAATTGAGTAAATCGCATCCTAAAATTACGTTGCCAACTATTTCACTCATGCCATATAAAAAAGGCTATTTCAAAAGGCGTAGTAAAAGTGAGGTTTTAAAAATAAAATGCTTAAAAAGAAGGAACTTACCACATGGCGTGCGCTTTTTCTATTGACATTGAAGTAAAAGGAAAACTTACCTACGAAAAAGAAAAAAGAAATTAGAACCTGTAAAATGTTTACAATACATAGGAATAATATAATATATAATGAAAAGAATTTTTATAAGTTAGATAGTTAGAAGTCAAAGAATAAGTTTTCAAAAAGAAGAAAGAAAGTTTATTGCTTCCTATCTGTTTATTCCGGAACTCACTTTACAAAAGTACAGTAGAACCCCGCTAATCCGAAAATCCGGTTAATCCGAACAGATTTTATTTTCGAAAATTATATGTAATTGAAAAGATTACCTTACTTAAAATACTTAAATATACATACTAAAAACAAAAAAAGTACTTTTTCAGCATGCATAATTTTGTACACATTGAAGAAACTAATGCAATTCGCCGTAAGATAAGGTCACTTCATACAGGAGCACATCCATTATTCTAATGAAAATCTTTCGATTGCTTTTGAATAAAAGAATTCAAGAGATAGTAGTACTGAGTACTTATAACTTACAATTTTTTTTAGCACATATCTTGTTCTTCTCTATTTTTATCGGAATTTCGGGTAATCCGAATTTTTTGTAATCCGAACAGGCATCGGTCCCAATTAGTTCGGATTAGCGGGGTTCTACTGTACATGAACCAGATACATAATACAAAAATCAGCGGGAGTGTTCTCTCCTAAACTTTCTCGTATACTTCCCAAAAAAGGTGCCGTTTCCCCTTCCTCCGCGTGGATAAAAAAATTCCAACCTACTGTTACCCAGAATCCAATGATTATCAGAAGATTTTTCATTATAGTGATTGAAAAATATCTAGGTAAAGAATCAAATTCAAAGAGATGCGCACCGATTTTCCGCTCTTGCCGGCTCAAGGACAAACTAACATAATTCGCTCCATAGTTTTCGCGTGCACAGAAGATTACTTCCAGTACGCATGCGCGTGGAGATAACGGATTCTTTTCAAAAGTAAATTATACAGACCTACAAACAGTCAACCCTTTGACGGATTTGGCCCAAAATTTTATATGGTGATAAAACTGTATACCAAAGTTTATTCATCTATCTATTCAAGTTTTTGTGTTAAAGTGTTCGCATGACCGCGGACAGACAGAAAGGCAGACTTCCCATAGACGGATTTTGTCCAAAATTTGATAGAAACCTACAAATTATGTTTAAAGATCACATACCAAATTTCGTCTCCATAGCTCTAATAGTTTTCGAGTTATCGTGTTCACAGACACACAGACATAATTCCAAAATTGTGTTTTTCGGACTCAGGGAGGTCTAAAACGTGGAGATTCGTCAAAATCTCGAGTTCGAATTTTTTGACGATTACAATACATTCTCTTTGTATACTTCGTATACGAGAAAGTAATAACACTGATAGAGAAAGTAATAAAATCTGTTAACAAAAAATTATGCTTGTAATTATACGGTAAGGCGCAGTTTCACGATTCTCCAATGCCGAAGGTGATAATCCAGCGCTACTACCATCAACTGACGAATAATACACACACAAAGAACCAAAGCTGTAATCAGTGAATCTCAAAGATATTAAAAAACGTATTAGAAAAACCAAAGTTGTATACAGAGAATATAAAAGTTCAAAACACTGAATTAAAAAAATCTTACAAACTCATAAATAATTTAAAACGGATGCGCACAATCACAAAACATTAAAAGACAAACACTAGGATTCTAAAAGTTGTATACTGACATACTTATACCATAAAAACACATTAAGGATTTTAAAAAATTAAAACAATTTTACATTGACTATGGAAAACAGACACCGTCTTCATATAACTGTAAAAACACCTTTTTTGGAAACATTCAACTTCATCACAATGGTTAACAATACGGTTTTCATAGAAAATTCAATCGGAACCTATTCGACTCAGTTACGTAATTGTTACTAAACTCCTGAGTACACATTTTGAGGATAGTTGTTTTCGCAAAATGTTCCTGAAAACATTCTAATGCTGCAAGAATCAAAAATTAATTATGACACTTGTAGTTATGTGAACAATATCGCATTCTTTTCAAATGCAAAATCTATTTACATAAGTGTCTGCTTTCACCAGTATTGACTAAATTCCAATTAAATGTCTCTCCATTGCCAAAATTACTCAAATGCTTTAACGGTGCCAAACTCGCCAAAGCACTGAAACAAATAAAACGGCCACCATCTTGAAACGGAATTAAAAAATAAAAATCCTTACACATACTTCGTTTTTAGTGACTTCAAGGAGCAATCATGCCAAATTCGAAGAAAATCGATCAACGCGTTTGATCGTGACTGCCTCACAAACAATTTACAAACAGACGAAATGCCAAACGGTCGAGTTAAAACGGAGACCTCGCTTCGCTTGGTCAATTATACAGTAGTGACCAATATCAAAGCACTATTTACATTTTTTTTATGAATGCGGCATTATAAATTTAAACTGGACAAAAAATGCTATTGATAAGAAGGTAATCTTCTTCGGTTTTAAATAGAAATTGCATCATCGTTTTTGCTACTGCGTTATCCTTTAAGTGGGTGCATATGGCAAAAACTGGGAAGACTAGTTTTTATTGGGCAACTAGCAGTAAGCGCACGGCGTTGCCCGTGGAATCAGGAATTCAGCAAAATGAAACAAAAATTAAAACGCCCACAATGACATGAAAAAGTTCTGAAAACAAAACAAAAAATACACATTATTGATTTTCCCGCTTATTTTCCTACGTGATAATGACATTTCATTTGTAGCAAAATAATACAGAGTACGTTAATCCGAAACAATATTAAAAAATTGCAACATGAAAATGATTATTATACTGCAAGTAAAATATGCGAGATTTAAACACGTTAAGACTGCCAAACGCACGGCGTTGCCCGTGGAATTAGGACTGCAACAACAACACAGCAACAACAACAAAAAAAAAACCGTCCACAATGACATGAAAAAGTTTTGAAAACAAAATCAAAACAAAAAATACACATTATTGATTATCCTGCTTATTTTTTTCGCGATACAGTACAGAGCACGTTAATCCAAAACAATATTACAAAATTGGAAAGTGAAAATGATTATTATACAGCAAGCAAAATATAAAATCGAATCGGAAAATAATACTCGAAGTAATTCATTCAGTTGTGTGAAGGTCATGACGTACCCTGCGCTCTGCACCGTCAGTCAATCAGAATTTCCAGCAACGTTCCGAAGAAGTGCAGCGCGAGGAAACTCGTTAGAGGAAAAATATCTTTCAACTGACCAGGGAAAAATTAATTGAAAAAAACGGGAAAAGATATTTTAACCATTCTTGTTTTAAATCCGAGAGAACCGTTGCAGTTATAAGCTAAAAAAAATTGAAAATAATAGTGCTATTAGAGCGTTGGATGCAGCAAATTTAAAAACAAAAATTGAATTTCGATGGCAAAACTGACTATTTTTTAAAAATTTCTCAAAATTCAGTAAATTACGTCAGACGTTCAAAACAAACTTCATTAGAACGAAAATTGTTCTTTCTATCCGATGGTACATGGATTGTTTTTTAACGATCATTAGGAAAGATACTACGACCATAAACGTGCCAAAAATGACCCAAAACAACACAAAACATTAAATGAAAAATTTTCTAGATTAAATTTTAAAATTCCGGCTTCGAGGTGCATTGAGTCACCATTAAGACTACCTTTGTGCCAAATTTCCAGGCTGTAAGTGCGATAGATTCGTCTGGACATTGCACGTACGCACACACACAAACATTGCCTTTTATAAGTATAGATACTGTAGGTAATCTTCAGAATAACGTACTGGAATTGGTCTAATTTTGCATGATTACTACGTACATAGGTAGTTTACTATATCACATAATACTATATATATAGAAACAGAAATCCATGAAAGAGTAATTGGTTCCCAATTACATATCCAATTTATTAATTTGTTTTTGATACCGGAGTCGTGTTTTGTATATTTATCATACTTTTATTTAATCAAATCAGTATACACACCATATTTTAACTAGGCATTACCATCATAATAGATTGATAATTTTCTTGAGTCGGCTTATGCATTTGATTTTAACATTTCTGATACACCTATAAAATAAAATTTTCTTAAAAATACAGGAATAAAGCTACAGATTTAAAGACTGAATATAAAAATCTCTTTTTTGCAGTCGAATTCATTTATTCTACAACAGTTACAAAACAAAGTAGCAATCGAATTCGACAGAGTCAGTCGCCATCTTGAAATAGAAAAGCTCAATTTAGCTCGAATCCAATTAATTCTAATTAACAAGTAATCCTAGTTGTTTATTTCCGTCTGAAAATCTTTTTTACTGTTACAACCTCCATCACTTTCGATTGTTTTCGAACGTCCTTGACTGCGTTTCGGTGGCTGAACTTTGGAACGGATTTTCACTGCTCGATGAATCATGAGGGCAAAAAAATTTATTTATGTTTACGGTTTCGAAAACTCATAAAAAATTTATTTCTGCAACTGGCAACGACTCAACGGGAAAACATTTCGTTCGTGCCTGGACTTCTGGATAAGGGAATAAATGCGATAAGGAAACGTTCTTAAAGAATTCCGTTTCGATTCTTTTTTTTTTTAAGATGGTGGAATAAAATTTTGTTCGAAAGAACTGGTCAGGCAGTAAAAGTTTTTGAGTGCAATAACCTTTTTTTTCTTATGTCATGTCAGTATGAATAAATAACTGACCAGATTTTTAAAAAATGAAACTATGAATTTACGTTTTTTCAGCTGCGAAAGGTTAACTTTTTATTGATGCTTTTATACAGTGGATCGTTGAAATTCAATGATGCAAAAAAACGTTGCCTAAAAACCAAGCAAAAAATATGTTTTTTTAGATAAATTATTTCAGACGATTAAATGTTTTCATTTTATTAAGCACATAAGGAATATGTTTTCATTTCTAGGAAATATTTTTTTTTTACAGAATTTATTTCAAACAAGAATAATTATCGTCTGTCAAAGAATCGTAATGTTAAATCTGATGGAAAAAGTTTTTCTTTTATATGATCTGATTATGCAGAAAAAAATGCCCGTTCAAGGTAGAAATTTCTGGAATTAATTTTTACTCGTTTTTAGGGAACTTATTACGAAAGAGAGAATATCGATGAATATCAGCTGCGTAATTTTTCATTTAAAAATATTAATATTCTCGCAGTTAATCGCCTTCAACATATGATAAATGAATTTTCATTTTTAACGGCTTAGTGAGGAAGGACATAAATAAAAAGATAGACCGAGTCAGTATTGCAGTATTTTATATAATCTAAGGAAGAGTATTTTTCTCATTATTATTTTGGCATTCGTGCAAAAACATTTACCACTAGGAAAACAAATTCTTTACAAATCTTTTTTTTTACGATAAACGATTTTTGTTTGTAACTGTTCACTGTCTTTATGATATTTTCTTCTTTTTATACCAAGAATATGTTTTGTAATTTGTCAATTTTTACTAAACAGCAATTCAAAATATGTTTCTATAAAATAATTCAAACTTGACTGATTCTATCTATATATATAAAAGAGGAAAGTATGTGTGTGCGCGTGTTTGTTTGTTCCTTATTCACGTTCACACCGTTGGTCTTACCAAATTTGGCACAGTGAGGGATTAGCACAAGAGGGGGGCTAACGCCGTAAAAATTATCTTAAAATTCGAATTAGATATTTATTTATTTAATTAAATAACGAAAATTATAACGAATTTATTTATTTAATTAATTAATTAAATAAATAAAACTATTTTTAGACGTTTTTACCAATAACTTTAGAAATACTTATGGAACGAAAATTATTAATGCATCAACTTAAAGAGCAACAAATTATCTTTTTAATGATACCAATTTAATTGTTGTACAATTTTTCTCTAACTGTAATTAACGTTTCAAAAAATTCATTTTAAACTCAACTTACAACAATGCTTTTATTGTTATAAAATAAATTCAAACTAATTTATTGTTTCATCAAATCCTTTATTCACGTGTTTTTGCCAATTGTCAAAGCTAACAAAATATTGCTTTTTTTTGTCGAGGAGGCAGATTTCTTACTTTCTCTGTTATTTCGCAGCATGCACTTCCGTTTTTATTTCGTAGCTTTTAATATGCACTCAAATATCCAATGACAATAGTTTAATAACTACGCAATGTTTCGCTTAAATTTCACAAATTTTTGAATATTAGCATTGATATGGCAGCGTTGTCTAAAAAGAGTAGAAAAATACTATTTCATATTTGAGTTTCAGTTTGACTTTATTTATAGTACTTATAGAGAGTATTTATATTTAGTTTTTATTCCCCTAACTGAGGTTAAAAGTATTCTTTTTGTTCGAGCATTCTTCTTCAGCGAAATTCTTTCAAGTGAGAATTGTTCTCGAGCGATTTTGACTTTCTTTATCTGATTTATAAAACATTTTATGTAGAAGCTTCGCAGTAACCAAGTTATACAGTACATATATTTGTACATTGTAAAGCTGTATTAGTTATTTAACTATATATTCTTCAAAATAAATGTTCTTTTTTAAAACTTTTTTCGCATTTTCACTCAAACCATACTGTTATAAGGTGATAAAAAGGCTATATTTGAAAGTTACAAGATTACTATGAAAGAAGAATTGCGTTTGTTGGGGAAAGTTGGTGACAATATTTTTAGGGAAAAAATAACAAGAGGATAGTATATGAAAAAATATGGATCCCGAGCAGCGCCTGCTTTTCAGCTGAATCAAAAATACAGGAATAATGAAAATAAAATAGTTTTCTGCCGAGGAAAAAATGGATGGCAACTTTTGTATATGAAAACATATTTTTCATAAACATCATATTTTCATTTTAAAATTAAATTTTGAATAACCATCACCATCCGCCGATAGCTCGCTTATTGCAAGAATAATAATAATAGCAAATTTTGGTATATTCTTCAGAATAATTCACAAAAAGTGCTTAGAAAACAAATGGGAAAAAATGCAATCGCATATCTTTAAACTAATACCGACGACCGACAATTCATTTATAAAATATTACTAACATTAAAATTTAAACCGCATCTCCGTTTTTAATTTATCTCTTCCAATTTTATATTTATAAGATTTTCATGAGAAAAATCGGCCTTTTAAGAAGATGAGATTCAGAGAAAATCCCGGCAATGGATCTTCTTAAATTTATGCAGACATTCTTTTCCTCAAACGTTCACCACTAAAACTCCGAACGAGCTTTTAAATTAAATACAGGCAGAGAATAGTGTTCTGTTCAATTTTTTTTAATACCGTGGGATGCATACTGATTTGCAATCGCATTATTAGAGCATTAACTGAAAAAGGCAAGGCGCAGCAGTCTCTCCGTTCATTTTGGAATTATGGAAGATAAGAAGGGAAAAAAATGGCTGAAGAATTCGAATTAAACTGCCAGCATTCCATTAGTGTTTCAACTGATATAGACAAAGTAATAGTGGAGGTTTATTTCATTATTAAATTAATTGTTTTTCTGTTTGTGTCTCATTTAGAACTTGCAAATGAATTTTTAATTAGCTTTTCCTAGGAAAGTATTTAATTTCGGAGGTAATAAGATTATTTAAAGTACTTGCGTAGAAAATGGCGGGAAACCTTAATGGCAGAACTGTTGGAGACTGGAAAAGAACATTCGAGTAATATATGAGTCGCTCAGAAGCCAAAGCGGATAAATCTATTGTTTTTGCAAATTTTGACGGAATAAATAATATTATTTTTAGTTATTAAAATATTCACTCGTTGTTTCATTATACTTTATATACTTTCACTAATCAAATAAATAAACTTAAAATTTTAAAAATTATTGTATTAAAAAACATGAATTTTCTCAAATTTTTTTTCTGGACTTATCTGCATCGACTTCTGAACGACTCATATGTCACATAGTGCACGTGTACTATTTATATCCTTTAAAATAACGAGAAAAATACGGTTGAAAACTTAATTACTGAAATTATTTACAAACGAAAATTTATCATTATACTTTGGAATAAATAAAAAAAATGATGATCGATCACAATTTCAAGACTAGGATGTGAAACTTCACCAAAGAGATATATGTAAGGTTTATACAGATCTTTAACCAAGAAGTTATGTTTTGCAAACACTCAAACTAATTTGCTCCAGTTAGAGGTTTGGCTTCATAGAGGAATAATCTACACAAAGCGAGATATATTATTCCTCCAACACGAGAAGGCGGCTATGAAGTAAGCATCACGGAATATCAGACGAGTCTATTTTGATATTCTAGGAGACGCCATCATAGTCGTATATTTAACAATCCTGCTACTTCTCCGCGACTTGCTCCCAGTTTCGTACTCTCCCCTCTCTCAGCAAATGTACTCGTCTGTATGAGGTCGAACGTCACCGGCTTTATCACGCGTATTCTGCAAGATTAATACAATTATACTGTAAACTCTCTCGTCTTCTTTGCTGTTTAATTAGATGACATCTGTTTTTCTGTTTTGGGATTGTTTTGACATTTGAGGTATTTATGGATTAGGGGCCGTTCAAATATTACGTAAACATGTTCTTGGTAAATTTTGACCCCCTCCCCCCTCGTCAGCAAAAATAAGCAAATCGGAACCCCCCTCTCCCCCCTTAGGTGCTTACGTAATATTTGAACGGTCCCTTACGCGTAATTTTAGGATCTAAATATAACTTATATATGAATGAATATAATGTTAGCTTATAAATTTAAAAATACTAACATTCTACACACGCGCAATGCAAGGGCTATTACAGTTGTTTTTCTTAATCTGCTTTCATCGGTTTTGTTTATTATTGATTTAATTTGGTTACTATTTGTTGAAAATAAATTTTATCACAAGATTCATCAAACAAATTTTCGTAAATGAATTATTTACGCGCATTTTCGCAACTTATTGATGTCGCTAAGGCTATGCGCATACATGCAATTATTAATCGGGCAACAGTTTAGTTGCATGTTAAAAGACCATGGGCTCAAGTTAGAGTGCGCATACATGCAACTTTATAGTTCGGCAACTAAACAGTCGTAAAACTACAGCGATCGTCTTTTGATTAAAGAAACGCACAACTATCGTAAAGTACATGGGTTTCTACTGGAGAGCGCATACATTCAACTAAGCAGTTGCTCTGCTCTGTTCATTCAAGGGGTGAAGGTCACAAAGAGAGCTCAGAAACTGGCGCAAAGCTTTATTTAACGGCGTTTTAAAGAAGCGTGCGCTATTCTTGAAATAATTTAGCTCTAAAAATGGCTGAGATTATTAGGATTGATATGGAATTATTGATTGAGTGTATAGAAAGAAGGCTTGCGCTATATTTATTATCAATTATTAATTTTAAAATAAATAATAAATTTGCATACTTTTAATGATTGTTACTCCATTTTTATTAATAATGCATTTGTTTTATTACATAATTTTAATTAGCTCAATTGGTATTTTCTTAGTTGATATTTCAGATGCTTTGAAATCAGTAATTTTAATTTTATCCTTTATATTATTTATCTCTCTTTGTCAACATCCCTTTTTCTCAACTAAGCGATGAATGAGATATCATTGAATACGACTTTTTAAAAGACTTCAATGAAAACGTAGTCATTTTATGTTTCAAAATTTGAGTGAAAACATTTTGAGTCACAAGAGAAGCTGTCACTTGGGCAAACTTAATCTAACTCATGTAACCTGTGCTATAAACATTTGAAAACTATGAAACATTTTTTTTTAACATTTGTTAAATATGAAACATTTATTTACTCAATATACTTCAATAATAGACAAAATATTTTAATTATAGTGATGTGCGCTTTTTGGAATGAGCTAGTGTTATTTAGAATCGTGTCGCATTCTATGTTTTTCGTATTCATTGTGTACTAGCCATCTTCGGCGACTAGCTTGTTCACCGGGAATATAATTTCAATGGAATCTCTTATGCATAATTTAATATACATGGTTCCCTTAACAATTTCAAATTGTGATAGACATTTAATCCATGTTCTTTCAGTAGATTTACACCTGTTCTGTTCGTTGTCTGCATGAACGTCCCTAATAGAGTCAAGTGACTGACTGTGTCATGCAACATCAAACTGCACATTGTTGGCATCAACTTCACTCTTATTCCTCTTGCAAAATATATATTGGATTTTAACTTTAAAATGGAGCGGCACATTTTACTTCCAGTCTCATATTAACTGGATGAAAATGTGCTGATTAAAACATAGCATTAAACATTAAGATATTGCCTTATCTTTCAACAATGATGGAGAAACACGCAATTAAATGTTTGTTTAAACAATGAAAACGGTTTGAATTGCGTTGCAACAATGAAAAGTATTGTAGTAAATTATACCAAAAAATATTTTTAAAAATTCATTAAAATTAGAGAAAATATTGTACGACAACTTAATTGATATCATTGAAAAGGTAATTTTTTGCACTTTCAAGATGGCGTTATGCTGTAATATTTTCGGAAGTTATAAAGGAAAAACTCCAAAATTTCGCTTAATATTTAATTAAAATTCTAATTAAAATTTTTAAAAAGGGCTCCGAGGTGCACATTCCCACCCTCCAAAGTATGTTTGTGCCAAATTTAGTGGCTCTAAGTCCAGTGGTCTGACCTGTAGAGCGCCAAGACACACACACACATTCTCCTTTATTATCAGTAGAGTAGTAGTTGGCTACTTTACTCTGAAAAAACTGATGTACTTTGATAAATTGTTCCGCGAACTATTTGTAAATTGAATATTGATATCAAATTCGAATTTGGTTAATTTGAAACTAAGGGATCCACAATGAAAATTAGATGTATCCAAAAGTTCGAATTAAGAAAAATTGGGTTTAAAAACAAACACAAGAGATAAAGATTTATTTTAAAGTTTAATAAATATTACGTAATTAATTAATAAACAGTAAATATTGATGTATAAAGCAATATTAGTTATTCCAATAAATAAAAAAAGTAATTTAAATAAAGAAATATATGTACAGCACCTAGAGTGCAAAAATTGGGTAATTATTTTTTAATTAAATACATAGAACGGGAGCTAAGAGCGAGTTCTTGAGTTAATTATAGGCCTTAAAGATAATTCGCTGGCACTTAAAAGATACGGACGTATTTAACTAACGAAAACAATTCAGAAATGAGCACGATTTCAGTTTTGACCTAAAATTAACCTAATGAATTCGAATTATAGGCTTATGTACAGAACTCGCCTATTACTAGTAATGATCATCAAAGCATTTGATAAAGAAAGAAATCAATGAAAACGAAAGTTCACCATCCAGTCTAATCATTGAAATGATAGCTTCGTGAGAGGGTGTTAGCTGAAAATGAATTTGAGAAAAACTAAATTGTATCACTATTAAAAAAAAATCATTTTGGAGCTCCCAGCGCGTGCGCAATGCGTGAAAAGACAGCCAGAGCATCCAAAAATGGAGAATCGAAAGAGATTAAAAATCGCATGTATGCGCACCCGTCGCAACTAAACAGTTTAGTCGGGTTGCCTGCACCGCGCGATTTCACGGCGACTAAACTGTTTAGTTGCGGAAGGAATTGCCTGTATGCGCCTAGCCTAAGCCGGACGACACATGGCTAAAATGTGGACAGTTTATCCCACAATTTTTATTAGTTCCACCTTAGGGGGAAAATATATTCTGTGAAACAGATAATCATCGAGAAGCATTGTTTCGTCCGCATCTTGTTATGAGAATATTTTTACCCATGAATGAGTTATTAGCATAATGGGAATATTTTCATCTATGAATGTGTTATTTACATTCTAAAAGGAATAAAATTCACATAAACTGGCAATTTCGACGATAAAATTGAAACCATTTTCTTCAGACGATCTTGTTAATATTTTGTACTGTTGTATATCTGACGAATTTTACGTTATGCAATAAAAACAGACGATAACAATAACAAATAGAATACAATAAAAAAACTGTCTCAGTCGAGGTAATGATCTCCTTTTCCGTTTGTCTCCCCCCCCCCCAGTGAGACAGGGGAGGGAGATCGGAATTCCCAAAGCAACTACCTCCAAAGAATAATAAATAAAAAATTTTAACAAAAAATTTAACCTTAAAAAAAACCACTTTTGTCATTAGCGTTTCCCTGGTTGTGTTAGTGAACCGAAAATGAGGGTTTTCAAGGTCAGGAAGAGAACTAAGTTAGTCGCTTTTCGAATTTTTTTGTTTTTCAAAACTTTTTACGACGTTTTTTTAACTTTTATTTCATTGCATTCTTCAAAGACTGTAATTTTCTTATCGCTGTTGGTTTTTTTGGTTTAGGCAGTCAAACCCAACGAATGTAATTATCTAGAAGAAACCAGTTGGGGGCGGAAAACGCCTTGAGATTTTCATCTTCTAAATGAAAACGATTTTTATTTCTTGTCAACTTTCTCATGCAGCTATTATTTTCTAACTGGAGTGGAATATATTCAACTGGCTTCATTTATTAATTCCAACATATGACGACGAGCTCAGGGAAGTATTGTATATCAACGGATTCGCAAACCTTCCGCGTTTTTGCGCATGCGCCGGGCTGAGTTATTTTCATCAAAATAGGGGGGAAGTGGAGAATGGAAGGGTGATGTTTACATTTTACTGAGCGTGATCTAACAAAGAACTTCGGAAATGCGCTCATGTGTCTCATTGTCTGACGACTCTTTCCGGTGTAAAATTGTTCAAAAGAGGTAGTCTCAGAATCAGTGGTCAGATTATATCTAAGAATTCAGGTCAAAGTGCAGAAGATAAAAAGATAATAACTGATATTTTTCCCAATTCAATTAGGTTTGGATGATTTGTTTTTCATCGAAAGGAAAATATTATTTTATATATTTTAATATTAATCTTTTACAGGCAATAATTGCATATTCAGTAGCTACCTAACCAAACGATTTATTCAGCAACATTTTTATTTTCTCGTATACGAAGTATACAAAGAGAAAGTATTGTAATCGTCAAAAAATTCGAACTTGAGATTTTGGCGAATCACCACGTTTTAGACCTCCCTGAATCCGAAAAACACAATTTTGGAATTACGTCTGTCGGTGAACACGATAACTCGAAAATTGAACAGTTAGATGGATAAAATTTGGTTAATAGTTTTATCATCATGAATGTAGGTCCGTATCAAAGTTTGGACCAAATCCGTCTAAGGGTTGACTGTCTGTCGGTCTGTATAATCGCATACTTTTGAACATTATAACTTCTTTAAAAAGAGCGAAACTTGAAGCGAGACTTTAAACTCCAGCGTTTTCGCTCCGATTTCAGTCCAGACGGAATTCCAACCATCACAAGCCATTTGGCTGGTTTCCATAGATTTTTATGGCTTTTTACTTTCTCGTATACGAAGTAAACAAAGAGAAAGTATTGTAATCGTCAAAAAATTCGAACTCGAGATTTTGACGAATCTCCACGTTTTAGACCTCCCTGAGTCCGAAAAACGCAATTTTGGAATTATGTCTGTGTGTATGTGAACACGATAACTCGAAAACTATTAGAGCTACGGGGATGAAATTTGGTATGTAGTCTTTAAACATAATTTGTAGGTTTCTATCAAATTTTGGACAAAATCCGTCGGCGGGAAGTCTGTCTGTCTGTATGTCCGCGGTCCTGCGAACGCTATAATTCAAAAACTTGAATAGCTAGGTGGATAAAATTTCGTACACAGTTTTATCGTCATGAATGTAGGTCCGTATAAAATTTTGGGCCAAATCCGTCAAAAGGTTGACTGTCTGTCGGTCTGTATAAGCGCATCTCCAACGAGTCCGCTATCTCCACACGCACGCGTACTGGACGCAATCTTCTGTGCAAGATATTTATTGACTCCTGCTTGGCTCTTTTTTTCCATCCGATTCTCTATGCGCATGCGTACTTGGTAGCGATCTGTGCACGCGGAAGGATTGTCCTTGAGCGAAGAAAGAGTAGAAATCGGTATGCATTTAATCGGAACGCATCTCTTCGAATTTGATTCTTTACCTAAATATTTTTTGATAGTCATTGGATCCTGGGTTACAATAGGTTCGAATGTTTCTATCCACGCGGGGGGAGGGGAAACAGCACCTGTTTCGAGAAGTGTACGAGAAAGTTTAGGGGAGACCACTCCCGCTGGTTCCATCTTGCGTTCCAAAATATTTAGTTTATCTGTGAAGCCGGCTTTACACTCGTTTGGCGCAGTATAGCCATATCTGGATCTTGTGCCATAAAATCCCAAATACCTACCTACCTAGAACCGTTACACATTTATGAAATATATCTATTTTATCAATTGTATTTTATAGTACAATTAATAATTATTCAGAGGCATTTTGATTCTAGAAATTAAAAAAACACCGCTTTTCTGCTTCTTCGTATACCAAGTATACAAAAGAAAGAATTGTAATCTCAAAAATTCTGAGCCTCGAGATTTTCTTATATTTCCACATTTTAGGCCTCCTCGAGTCCGAAATAAAATTGGAGGTTATTTTTGGAGTTCAACAAATGACAGAGCATTTAGAAAAGTAAATGTAACCAACATATATCTTACGTAAATAAAAGTAATAAAATAATAAAACTTATATATATTTTTGTTAACTTGCTTTATAAAAGTTTGGCATATATGCAAAAATAAGAGAAATGGTAAAAATGTATAGTAAATTTTACAAAATGTATGACGAACAAAGAAAAAATGTCATAATTTATAGTTCTAGCAAAGGAGCAAAAATCTGTTTTTCAAATCATAGTTTCAGATTCATTGAAAGTCAGAAAATTCTACATTTCCAATTCATTTCAGAATTAGCCATTCAACGACTTTTATTTCGAATCTAGTTTTCGGAAAATAGTTGGTACAGAAAAAGAATCTTCAAAAATCTTGGAAATTTAAAAAGGAACTAAAAAAAAACATCGTTTTGCAAACAATCAAAAAAAGTTTTTTTATATTAAAAAAAGTACCCAAATTTCTTTACAATACCAAAAGTAATGTTAAGTTGGCTAACCCTTAAAAAAATGAAAAGCAAGTTAAACGCAGGGGGTTTACCCAAAATATAAAAAAGTCCACATATTCGAAAAAAGTATACAACACGTTTTCAATTTTAAGAAGGAAAAAATTTCTTATCAAATAGCCATTACAAAACACTTTTCCAATTCGAATCCGAAGCAAGAAAAAAAAAAAAAAAAAGACCAGCGACGGGAATATTTCCTTTTTTATTCGAAAATGCGGTCATATTTCAGACAGACAAAACAAAGAAATGGCAAGGAAATGACAAGTAGTCGCCAACTCGGTCGCCAAAAGTTTTCTGGGCTGGCGCCAAATCAGTTGAGCTGTTGCCAATTCATGAGTTTTAATAGTGCTCCGAAGGAAAAAACAGTTTTATCGAAGTGAATTGTTTATAAACCGTAAGTGCATCTAAGAAGAGGTCCAAGTGGACAGTTTAACTAGGTCATGAGGTTGCATAATTTATTGGAAGCTATTACTAATGATAGAAAAATTGTTTTTATTCTTATGTAACAGAAACGAATGGAACAAAGAACAAATATTTTTTTTATTACTGTGACAAATGTTTCTTTTTCAGAACAGAAAATCAATGGACTTATTTTTAAAAAGGATTACCTTTTATCTAAGTTTATTTTTGGCCGAGAACCAAGTTTTCAATGACGGATAAATTCTGCTATAAGTAATATCACCTTGCTGCATAATTACTTAACTATATAAAATATTTCAAAACACCATTCTTATGAATTTTGTGGTGCAGTAATTTGTCAAAAGATATACAATATAAAGAAGCTTGTTTAGAATATGATACTTTTTTCCAAGGGCAAACCATTTAGTCGCTTAAAAGTGTTTTTGAAAAAATATTGTGTACTATTTTACGAACTGTACACTATTTTTCTCAAAGAGTGACACGACATAATTTACAGCATTCTTGAATAACAGAAGAATACAATATCTTGACATCGAATATCCTAGAACATTCGCAGAGTTTTAACAATAAGTCAAACAAAGACGGTCAAAATGTAAACAGAAAATTTATTGAAACAGAACTTCTTGTTCATCGGAAAAAAAAAACTTTAGTAGACAGACAGTTATATACGTTTGATTTTACCACATTTGGGGGGGAGGGGAATTTAAAATCGCTTTACAGACGTTCTATTCTCGAATTTATTTGGGATACAATTTAAGAAGGAATTATAATATATGTTTGGTGAGTGAATAAATGGAAAGCCTTCAGTGTTTGTACTTAATTTTTTGAGACTTCTGGTCTCTACGTCAATCATATTTCAGTGAACTGTCTTTGACAACGAATATTTATGCAGAAGGAAGTCGCATTTTCTGAAGATCAAAAAACCGAATCGAGCTATGGAGCTTGAACATCACTGACTTAGACCACTTCGTTCATTTCTAATAGTTGTCTGAAGATTCTACCGTCAGCAGCAATTGCTCGATGAGGCCGCTGATTGCTTAAAATCGTGGAAATTAAAGTCTACAAATTGCTCAGTTTCTGTCGGAAGAAAGTGGGACTTTTTTGTTTACGTAGAGTGCTTCAAATATTTAACTAAATATGACCTGATAGACCGGGGCACCCATAGAAAGAATTAAAATCATTTCAGAACATATTTTAGACCCAAACATAAAATATACCTTTCCTTTTATTTTAAAAGCATTTTTCAATTGGAACTAGAGAATATCTCACTGGTTTAGAAATTAGCTATATTGGATCAAATAAGGGCACTCCTGTATAGACTGATCATACATTTATTACTTGTTTCAACAAATATAAAATGACTAGTAGATCATGAAATATACTAATAAGATTTTCTCTAAAACACTGGCATGAACAGTTCCAAGTGTTATTTCAATAATATAAGCAATAGAAACAAAAGTACTCAGAATTGAATTTGAAATTTAGGGGTTACATTTGATTCTGTGTTATCCTCACTAAATTTTGCAAATGTCTTCTAATGCTTTACTGTAAATTCTGAGATGAATATACTTTTATTGTCAAAATTTTCATGTATACATTGGTTAACATACAGAAGTTATGGCCAACAAACTTCGAATCTCCTGTATTTCTGTAGACAGTTCGTCAAGTGAATAATGAACAAAATACATCTAATATTTAATATATATTCAGCATCTTCAAAAAGTCCTAGCTGGTTGCTGTAGACTCAAATATTCTCCCGTAATTCCTATTTTACGTTACTAAGAACCTTTCCTGATTTGTATTTTCATTTTTCCGGAAAATTCGTATATTTTTTTCAATAAATCATGGAAACAGTATCTTGTTCTGAAAACGTCGTTTTAATATTTCGTAACAAAACCAGTGGAGTATCTCCCTAACTTTCTCGTGTACCAAAATTTGTCATTTGATCTCCCTGCGTGATAAAAAATCAAAACTTACTAACCAGAATGCAAATGAATATCGAAGGTTTTTACTGGCAGATTATAACATTGTAAATATTTAAGGAAGAACTCATATAAAAGAGGATACTCTTATGTATTAAAACTTAGGCAATATTTATTTCCACTTACGACCTCCAGCAAGATGCTACTATTATTGAGTTGAGCAAAACAAAAACAGATAAAACATATTCATCATAAACTCCACCAAGGACAACTGACGTAATCCTCCGCTGGTGCCTGAGATGGCTATACGTACGTATGGAGATAAGTTTGAACCAATGCTTAATAAGTATGCGACATACATTCCGATGTGACAGTCAACTGTGTAACGGATTTGGCTCCAAATATTTATATGCAATTTATCTGCTAATAAGATAAAACTGTGTACCAAATTTTAATCCGTCTAGTTTGGTTCAAGTGGGTGTTGGATAGGTGTTCTCATGACTGGAATACATTTATAGGATTCTCGCAAGACGGATTTTGTCCAAAATTTATAGACATTCCTGCAAATTGTAAAGACTATACCAAATTCTCATCCCTAGCCTCCCATTAGTTTTCGAGTTATCGTGTTCTAATGACAGACACAAGCACAGCCAGACATACAGACATAATTCCAAAATTGTGTTTTTCGACTAGAAGGTTCACAAATGTGAGATCCACATCAAAAATCTCTCGAGTTCGAATGATGATTTCAATATTTTCTTGTATTACTCGTATGCGAGTAAAAACAATTGCTTATAATAACAATTTCACACACTGAGCTGCTTGCTTGTTTATATTAAGTGCCCGTAACAATGGCTCCGTAACAATGGAATCTTCAAAGGAAACCCCAACATACATTTCAAAGTCAAGTGTTTTGATGTGGGCAAACAAACCAGAAAACTCGTCTGTAGTTGTTTTTATGAGTCTATACATGTGGATGTCACAATCACACAGCTACGCAACCCGTGAATTCATCTATAATGCAATTAAATGCTGCACATTGGATACTGCGTTGGAGCTTAACAAAGAAATATCTGCATTGCTTTAGATTTTGCTCAAAACCTTTGAGCTTGGAAAATACATTGGTTATTGGATGTTCATTAACATAAGAAAGAGACCGCTTGCAAAACAATCCTTTAAAGTTTTCACCATGAATTCTGATATTAAAAGTATGGACTGAAAATTTGAAGTTTTTAATTTGCATACGTTGAAATTTAAAGATTTTTTTTCGACACACTGCATTTATCAATTGAATTTGTAAAAATAGTTAATAACTATGTAAAATACTGATATTTTATGAATTACCCTCTGATGACAATACAATTTAGATTAGAATTACTGTAATAATACAAAGATAATTTAAATATTGTAACGTAAATAGAAAATGATATTGGTGAATAGACAAACTTTAAGAAACTAAAAAATAATTTTAAAAATATTAAAAGTTCTAATGTGGGAGAACTAGAATTACACTGAGAAATATGTGCTGTACAAACAATTATTAAAGCAGTGTAAGAATGATGTAAAAATCGTTATGCATAGACAACGAGCCTGGAAAGATTTTTCACCACAAGGCTTCCAAACTAGGTCTATTTTTTGTATACTACATATGATATATGGTGCTTAAACTGAAAATTAAAATCCCAATAAGTTATTGCGAAAGTCCATTCTCATGTCACTTTCACTAAAAATT
>BGPR01015192.1:6520-37285 GCA_013235015.1 Araneus ventricosus
TTCTTAAATTGTATCCCAAATAAATTCGAGAATAGAACGTCTGTAAAGCGATTTTAAATTCCCCTCCCCCCCAAATGTGGTAAAATCAAACGTATATAACTGTCTGTCTACTAAAGTTTTTTTTTTCCGATGAACAAGAAGTTCTGTTTCAATAAATTTTCTGTTTACATTTTGACCGTCTTTGTTTGACTTATTGTTAAAACTCTGCGAATGTTCTAGGATATTCGATGTCAAGATATTGTATTCTTCTGTTATTCAAGAATGCTGTAAATTATGTCGTGTCACTCTTTGAGAAAAATAGTGTACAGTTCGTAAAATAGTACACAATATTTTTTCAAAAACACTTTTAAGCGACTAAATGGTTTGCCCTTGGAAAAAAGTATCATATTCTAAACAAGCTTCTTTATATTGTATATCTTTTGACAAATTACTGCACCACAAAATTCATAAGAATGGTGTTTTGAAATATTTTATATAGTTAAGTAATTATGCAGCAAGGTGATATTACTTATAGCAGAATTTATCCGTCATTGAAAACTTGGTTCTCGGCCAAAAATAAACTTAGATAAAAGGTAATCCTTTTTAAAAATAAGTCCATTGATTTTCTGTTCTGAAAAAGAAACATTTGTCACAGTAATAAAAAAAATATTTGTTCTTTGTTCCATTCGTTTCTGTTACATAAGAATAAAAACAATTTTTCTATCATTAGTAATAGCTTCCAATAAATTATGCAACCTCATGACCTAGTTAAACTGTCCACTTGGACCTCTTCTTAGATGCACTTACGGTTTATAAACAATTCACTTCGATAAAACTGTTTTTTCCTTCGGAGCACTATTAAAACTCATGAATTGGCAACAGCTCAACTGATTTGGCGCCAGCCCAGAAAACTTTTGGCGACCGAGTTGGCGACTACTTGTCATTTCCTTGCCATTTCTTTGTTTTGTCTGTCTGAAATATGACCGCATTTTCGAATAAAAAAGGAAATATTCCCGTCGCTGGTCTTTTTTTTTTTTTTTTTCTTGCTTCGGATTCGAATTGGAAAAGTGTTTTGTAATGGCTATTTGATAAGAAATTTTTTCCTTCTTAAAATTGAAAACGTGTTGTATACTTTTTTCGAATATGTGGACTTTTTTATATTTTGGGTAAACCCCCTGCGTTTAACTTGCTTTTCATTTTTTTAAGGGTTAGCCAACTTAACATTACTTTTGGTATTGTAAAGAAATTTGGGTACTTTTTTTAATATAAAAAAACTTTTTTTGATTGTTTGCAAAACGATGTTTTTTTTTAGTTCCTTTTTAAATTTCCAAGATTTTTGAAGATTCTTTTTCTGTACCAACTATTTTCCGAAAACTAGATTCGAAATAAAAGTCGTTGAATGGCTAATTCTGAAATGAATTGGAAATGTAGAATTTTCTGACTTTCAATGAATCTGAAACTATGATTTGAAAAACAGATTTTTGCTCCTTTGCTAGAACTATAAATTATGACATTTTTTCTTTGTTCGTCATACATTTTGTAAAATTTACTATACATTTTTACCATTTCTCTTATTTTTGCATATATGCCAAACTTTTATAAAGCAAGTTAACAAAAATATATATAAGTTTTATTATTTTATTACTTTTATTTACGTAAGATATATGTTGGTTACATTTACTTTTCTAAATGCTCTGTCATTTGTTGAACTCCAAAAATAACCTCCAATTTTATTTCGGACTCGAGGAGGCCTAAAATGTGGAAATATAAGAAAATCTCGAGGCTCAGAATTTTTGAGATTACAATTCTTTCTTTTGTATACTTGGTATACGAAGAAGCAGAAAAGCGGTGTTTTTTTAATTTCTAGAATCAAAATGCCTCTGAATAATTATTAATTGTACTATAAAATACAATTGATAAAATAGATATATTTCATAAATGTGTAACGGTTCTAGGTAGGTAGGTATTTGGGATTTTATGGCACAAGATCCAGATATGGCTATACTGCGCCAAACGAGTGTAAAGCCGGCTTCACAGATAAACTAAATATTTTGGAACGCAAGATGGAACCAGCGGGAGTGGTCTCCCCTAAACTTTCTCGTACACTTCTCGAAACAGGTGCTGTTTCCCCTCCCCCCGCGTGGATAGAAACATTCGAACCTATTGTAACCCAGGATCCAATGACTATCAAAAAATATTTAGGTAAAGAATCAAATTCGAAGAGATGCGTTCCGATTAAATGCATACCGATTTCTACTCTTTCTTCGCTCAAGGACAATCCTTCCGCGTGCACAGATCGCTACCAAGTACGCATGCGCATAGAGAATCGGATGGAAAAAAAGAGCCAAGCAGGAGTCAATAAATATCTTGCACAGAAGATTGCGTCCAGTACGCGTGCGTGTGGAGATAGCGGACTCGTTGGAGATGCGCTTATACAGACCGACAGACAGTCAACCTTTTGACGGATTTGGCCCAAAATTTTATACGGACCTACATTCATGACGATAAAACTGTGTACGAAATTTTATCCACCTAGCTATTCAAGTTTTTGAATTATAGCGTTCGCAGGACCGCGGACATACAGACAGACAGACTTCCCGCCGACGGATTTTGTCCAAAATTTGATAGAAACCTACAAATTATGTTTAAAGACTACATACCAAATTTCATCCCCGTAGCTCTAATAGTTTTCGAGTTATCGTGTTCACATACACACAGACATAATTCCAAAATTGCGTTTTTCGGACTCAGGGAGGTCTAAAACGTGGAGATTCGTCAAAATCTCGAGTTCGAATTTTTTGACGATTACAATACTTTCTCTTTGTTTACTTCGTATACGAGAAAGTAAAAAGCCATAAAAATCTATGGAAACCAGCCAAATGGCTTGTGATGGTTGGAATTCCGTCTGGACTGAAATCGGAGCGAAAACGCTGGAGTTTAAAGTCTCGCTTCAAGTTTCGCTCTTTTTAAAGAAGTTATAATGTTCAAAAGTATGCGATTATACAGACCGACAGACAGTCAACCCTTAGACGGATTTGGTCCAAACTTTGATACGGACCTACATTCATGATGATAAAACTATTAACCAAATTTTATCCATCTAACTGTTCAATTTTCGAGTTATCGTGTTCACCGACAGACGTAATTCCAAAATTGTGTTTTTCGGATTCAGGGAGGTCTAAAACGTGGTGATTCGCCAAAATCTCAAGTTCGAATTTTTTGACGATTACAATACTTTCTCTTTGTATACTTCGTATACGAGAAAATAAAAATGTTGCTGAATAAATCGTTTGGTTAGGTAGCTACTGAATATGCAATTATTGCCTGTAAAAGATTAATATTAAAATATATAAAATAATATTTTCCTTTCGATGAAAAACAAATCATCCAAACCTAATTGAATTGGGAAAAATATCAGTTATTATCTTTTTATCTTCTGCACTTTGACCTGAATTCTTAGATATAATCTGACCACTGATTCTGAGACTACCTCTTTTGAACAATTTTACACCGGAAAGAGTCGTCAGACAATGAGACACATGAGCGCATTTCCGAAGTTCTTTGTTAGATCACGCTCAGTAAAATGTAAACATCACCCTTCCATTCTCCACTTCCCCCCTATTTTGATGAAAATAACTCAGCCCGGCGCATGCGCAAAAACGCGGAAGGTTTGCGAATCCGTTGATATACAATACTTCCCTGAGCTCGTCGTCATATGTTGGAATTAATAAATGAAGCCAGTTGAATATATTCCACTCCAGTTAGAAAATAATAGCTGCATGAGAAAGTTGACAAGAAATAAAAATCGTTTTCATTTAGAAGATGAAAATCTCAAGGCGTTTTCCGCCCCCAACTGGTTTCTTCTAGATAATTACATTCGTTGGGTTTGACTGCCTAAACCAAAAAAACCAACAGCGATAAGAAAATTACAGTCTTTGAAGAATGCAATGAAATAAAAGTTAAAAAAACGTCGTAAAAAGTTTTGAAAAACAAAAAAATTCGAAAAGCGACTAACTTAGTTCTCTTCCTGACCTTGAAAACCCTCATTTTCGGTTCACTAACACAACCAGGGAAACGCTAATGACAAAAGTGGTTTTTTTTAAGGTTAAATTTTTTGTTAAAATTTTTTATTTATTATTCTTTGGAGGTAGTTGCTTTGGGAATTCCGATCTCCCTCCCCTGTCTCACTGGGGGGGGGGGAGACAAACGGAAAAGGAGATCATTACCTCGACTGAGACAGTTTTTTTATTGTATTCTATTTGTTATTGTTATCGTCTGTTTTTATTGCATAACGTAAAATTCGTCAGATATACAACAGTACAAAATATTAACAAGATCGTCTGAAGAAAATGGTTTCAATTTTATCGTCGAAATTGCCAGTTTATGTGAATTTTATTCCTTTTAGAATGTAAATAACACATTCATAGATGAAAATATTCCCATTATGCTAATAACTCATTCATGGGTAAAAATATTCTCATAACAAGATGCGGACGAAACAATGCTTCTCGATGATTATCTGTTTCACAGAATATATTTTCCCCCTAAGGTGGAACTAATAAAAATTGTGGGATAAACTGTCCACATTTTAGCCATGTGTCGTCCGGCTTAGGCTAGGCGCATACAGGCAATTCCTTCCGCAACTAAACAGTTTAGTCGCCGTGAAATCGCGCGGTGCAGGCAACCCGACTAAACTGTTTAGTTGCGACGGGTGCGCATACATGCGATTTTTAATCTCTTTCGATTCTCCATTTTTGGATGCTCTGGCTGTCTTTTCACGCATTGCGCACGCGCTGGGAGCTCCAAAATGATTTTTTTTTAATAGTGATACAATTTAGTTTTTCTCAAATTCATTTTCAGCTAACACCCTCTCACGAAGCTATCATTTCAATGATTAGACTGGATGGTGAACTTTCGTTTTCATTGATTTCTTTCTTTATCAAATGCTTTGATGATCATTACTAGTAATAGGCGAGTTCTGTACATAAGCCTATAATTCGAATTCATTAGGTTAATTTTAGGTCAAAACTGAAATCGTGCTCATTTCTGAATTGTTTTCGTTAGTTAAATACGTCCGTATCTTTTAAGTGCCAGCGAATTATCTTTAAGGCCTATAATTAACTCAAGAACTCGCTCTTAGCTCCCGTTCTATGTATTTAATTAAAAAATAATTACCCAATTTTTGCACTCTAGGTGCTGTACATATATTTCTTTATTTAAATTACTTTTTTTATTTATTGGAATAACTAATATTGCTTTATACATCAATATTTACTGTTTATTAATTAATTACGTAATATTTATTAAACTTTAAAATAAATCTTTATCTCTTGTGTTTGTTTTTAAACCCAATTTTTCTTAATTCGAACTTTTGGATACATCTAATTTTCATTGTGGATCCCTTAGTTTCAAATTAACCAAATTCGAATTTGATATCAATATTCAATTTACAAATAGTTCGCGGAACAATTTATCAAAGTACATCAGTTTTTTCAGAGTAAAGTAGCCAACTACTACTCTACTGATAATAAAGGAGAATGTGTGTGTGTGTCTTGGCGCTCTACAGGTCAGACCACTGGACTTAGAGCCACTAAATTTGGCACAAACATACTTTGGAGGGTGGGAATGTGCACCTCGGAGCCCTTTTTAAAAATTTTAATTAGAATTTTAATTAAATATTAAGCGAAATTTTGGAGTTTTTCCTTTATAACTTCCGAAAATATTACAGCATAACGCCATCTTGAAAGTGCAAAAAATTACCTTTTCAATGATATCAATTAAGTTGTCGTACAATATTTTCTCTAATTTTAATGAATTTTTAAAAATATTTTTTGGTATAATTTACTACAATACTTTTCATTGTTGCAACGCAATTCAAACCGTTTTCATTGTTTAAACAAACATTTAATTGCGTGTTTCTCCATCATTGTTGAAAGATAAGGCAATATCTTAATGTTTAATGCTATGTTTTAATCAGCACATTTTCATCCAGTTAATATGAGACTGGAAGTAAAATGTGCCGCTCCATTTTAAAGTTAAAATCCAATATATATTTTGCAAGAGGAATAAGAGTGAAGTTGATGCCAACAATGTGCAGTTTGATGTTGCATGACACAGTCAGTCACTTGACTCTATTAGGGACGTTCATGCAGACAACGAACAGAACAGGTGTAAATCTACTGAAAGAACATGGATTAAATGTCTATCACAATTTGAAATTGTTAAGGGAACCATGTATATTAAATTATGCATAAGAGATTCCATTGAAATTATATTCCCGGTGAACAAGCTAGTCGCCGAAGATGGCTAGTACACAATGAATACGAAAAACATAGAATGCGACACGATTCTAAATAACACTAGCTCATTCCAAAAAGCGCACATCACTATAATTAAAATATTTTGTCTATTATTGAAGTATATTGAGTAAATAAATGTTTCATATTTAACAAATGTTAAAAAAAAATGTTTCATAGTTTTCAAATGTTTATAGCACAGGTTACATGAGTTAGATTAAGTTTGCCCAAGTGACAGCTTCTCTTGTGACTCAAAATGTTTTCACTCAAATTTTGAAACATAAAATGACTACGTTTTCATTGAAGTCTTTTAAAAAGTCGTATTCAATGATATCTCATTCATCGCTTAGTTGAGAAAAAGGGATGTTGACAAAGAGAGATAAATAATATAAAGGATAAAATTAAAATTACTGATTTCAAAGCATCTGAAATATCAACTAAGAAAATACCAATTGAGCTAATTAAAATTATGTAATAAAACAAATGCATTATTAATAAAAATGGAGTAACAATCATTAAAAGTATGCAAATTTATTATTTATTTTAAAATTAATAATTGATAATAAATATAGCGCAAGCCTTCTTTCTATACACTCAATCAATAATTCCATATCAATCCTAATAATCTCAGCCATTTTTAGAGCTAAATTATTTCAAGAATAGCGCACGCTTCTTTAAAACGCCGTTAAATAAAGCTTTGCGCCAGTTTCTGAGCTCTCTTTGTGACCTTCACCCCTTGAATGAACAGAGCAGAGCAACTGCTTAGTTGAATGTATGCGCTCTCCAGTAGAAACCCATGTACTTTACGATAGTTGTGCGTTTCTTTAATCAAAAGACGATCGCTGTAGTTTTACGACTGTTTAGTTGCCGAACTATAAAGTTGCATGTATGCGCACTCTAACTTGAGCCCATGGTCTTTTAACATGCAACTAAACTGTTGCCCGATTAATAATTGCATGTATGCGCATAGCCTTAGCGACATCAATAAGTTGCGAAAATGCGCGTAAATAATTCATTTACGAAAATTTGTTTGATGAATCTTGTGATAAAATTTATTTTCAACAAATAGTAACCAAATTAAATCAATAATAAACAAAACCGATGAAAGCAGATTAAGAAAAACAACTGTAATAGCCCTTGCATTGCGCGTGTGTAGAATGTTAGTATTTTTAAATTTATAAGCTAACATTATATTCATTCATATATAAGTTATATTTAGATCCTAAAATTACGCGTAAGGGACCGTTCAAATATTACGTAAGCACCTAAGGGGGGAGAGGGGGGTTCCGATTTGCTTATTTTTGCTGACGAGGGGGGAGGGGGTCAAAATTTACCAAGAACATGTTTACGTAATATTTGAACGGCCCCTAATCCATAAATACCTCAAATGTCAAAACAATCCCAAAACAGAAAAACAGATGTCATCTAATTAAACAGCAAAGAAGACGAGAGAGTTTACAGTATAATTGTATTAATCTTGCAGAATACGCGTGATAAAGCCGGTGACGTTCGACCTCATACAGACGAGTACATTTGCTGAGAGAGGGGAGAGTACGAAACTGGGAGCAAGTCGCGGAGAAGTAGCAGGATTGTTAAATATACGACTATGATGGCGTCTCCTAGAATATCAAAATAGACTCGTCTGATATTCCGTGATGCTTACTTCATAGCCGCCTTCTCGTGTTGGAGGAATAATATATCTCGCTTTGTGTAGATTATTCCTCTATGAAGCCAAACCTCTAACTGGAGCAAATTAGTTTGAGTGTTTGCAAAACATAACTTCTTGGTTAAAGATCTGTATAAACCTTACATATATCTCTTTGGTGAAGTTTCACATCCTAGTCTTGAAATTGTGATCGATCATCATTTTTTTTATTTATTCCAAAGTATAATGATAAATTTTCGTTTGTAAATAATTTCAGTAATTAAGTTTTCAACCGTATTTTTCTCGTTATTTTAAAGGATATAAATAGTACACGTGCACTATGTGACATATGAGTCGTTCAGAAGTCGATGCAGATAAGTCCAGAAAAAAAATTTGAGAAAATTCATGTTTTTTAATACAATAATTTTTAAAATTTTAAGTTTATTTATTTGATTAGTGAAAGTATATAAAGTATAATGAAACAACGAGTGAATATTTTAATAACTAAAAATAATATTATTTATTCCGTCAAAATTTGCAAAAACAATAGATTTATCCGCTTTGGCTTCTGAGCGACTCATATATTACTCGAATGTTCTTTTCCAGTCTCCAACAGTTCTGCCATTAAGGTTTCCCGCCATTTTCTACGCAAGTACTTTAAATAATCTTATTACCTCCGAAATTAAATACTTTCCTAGGAAAAGCTAATTAAAAATTCATTTGCAAGTTCTAAATGAGACACAAACAGAAAAACAATTAATTTAATAATGAAATAAACCTCCACTATTACTTTGTCTATATCAGTTGAAACACTAATGGAATGCTGGCAGTTTAATTCGAATTCTTCAGCCATTTTTTTCCCTTCTTATCTTCCATAATTCCAAAATGAACGGAGAGACTGCTGCGCCTTGCCTTTTTCAGTTAATGCTCTAATAATGCGATTGCAAATCAGTATGCATCCCACGGTATTAAAAAAAATTGAACAGAACACTATTCTCTGCCTGTATTTAATTTAAAAGCTCGTTCGGAGTTTTAGTGGTGAACGTTTGAGGAAAAGAATGTCTGCATAAATTTAAGAAGATCCATTGCCGGGATTTTCTCTGAATCTCATCTTCTTAAAAGGCCGATTTTTCTCATGAAAATCTTATAAATATAAAATTGGAAGAGATAAATTAAAAACGGAGATGCGGTTTAAATTTTAATGTTAGTAATATTTTATAAATGAATTGTCGGTCGTCGGTATTAGTTTAAAGATATGCGATTGCATTTTTTCCCATTTGTTTTCTAAGCACTTTTTGTGAATTATTCTGAAGAATATACCAAAATTTGCTATTATTATTATTCTTGCAATAAGCGAGCTATCGGCGGATGGTGATGGTTATTCAAAATTTAATTTTAAAATGAAAATATGATGTTTATGAAAAATATGTTTTCATATACAAAAGTTGCCATCCATTTTTTCCTCGGCAGAAAACTATTTTATTTTCATTATTCCTGTATTTTTGATTCAGCTGAAAAGCAGGCGCTGCTCGGGATCCATATTTTTTCATATACTATCCTCTTGTTATTTTTTCCCTAAAAATATTGTCACCAACTTTCCCCAACAAACGCAATTCTTCTTTCATAGTAATCTTGTAACTTTCAAATATAGCCTTTTTATCACCTTATAACAGTATGGTTTGAGTGAAAATGCGAAAAAAGTTTTAAAAAAGAACATTTATTTTGAAGAATATATAGTTAAATAACTAATACAGCTTTACAATGTACAAATATATGTACTGTATAACTTGGTTACTGCGAAGCTTCTACATAAAATGTTTTATAAATCAGATAAAGAAAGTCAAAATCGCTCGAGAACAATTCTCACTTGAAAGAATTTCGCTGAAGAAGAATGCTCGAACAAAAAGAATACTTTTAACCTCAGTTAGGGGAATAAAAACTAAATATAAATACTCTCTATAAGTACTATAAATAAAGTCAAACTGAAACTCAAATATGAAATAGTATTTTTCTACTCTTTTTAGACAACGCTGCCATATCAATGCTAATATTCAAAAATTTGTGAAATTTAAGCGAAACATTGCGTAGTTATTAAACTATTGTCATTGGATATTTGAGTGCATATTAAAAGCTACGAAATAAAAACGGAAGTGCATGCTGCGAAATAACAGAGAAAGTAAGAAATCTGCCTCCTCGACAAAAAAAAGCAATATTTTGTTAGCTTTGACAATTGGCAAAAACACGTGAATAAAGGATTTGATGAAACAATAAATTAGTTTGAATTTATTTTATAACAATAAAAGCATTGTTGTAAGTTGAGTTTAAAATGAATTTTTTGAAACGTTAATTACAGTTAGAGAAAAATTGTACAACAATTAAATTGGTATCATTAAAAAGATAATTTGTTGCTCTTTAAGTTGATGCATTAATAATTTTCGTTCCATAAGTATTTCTAAAGTTATTGGTAAAAACGTCTAAAAATAGTTTTATTTATTTAATTAATTAATTAAATAAATAAATTCGTTATAATTTTCGTTATTTAATTAAATAAATAAATATCTAATTCGAATTTTAAGATAATTTTTACGGCGTTAGCCCCCCTCTTGTGCTAATCCCTCACTGTGCCAAATTTGGTAAGACCAACGGTGTGAACGTGAATAAGGAACAAACAAACACGCGCACACACATACTTTCCTCTTTTATATATATAGATAGAATCAGTCAAGTTTGAATTATTTTATAGAAACATATTTTGAATTGCTGTTTAGTAAAAATTGACAAATTACAAAACATATTCTTGGTATAAAAAGAAGAAAATATCATAAAGACAGTGAACAGTTACAAACAAAAATCGTTTATCGTAAAAAAAAAGATTTGTAAAGAATTTGTTTTCCTAGTGGTAAATGTTTTTGCACGAATGCCAAAATAATAATGAGAAAAATACTCTTCCTTAGATTATATAAAATACTGCAATACTGACTCGGTCTATCTTTTTATTTATGTCCTTCCTCACTAAGCCGTTAAAAATGAAAATTCATTTATCATATGTTGAAGGCGATTAACTGCGAGAATATTAATATTTTTAAATGAAAAATTACGCAGCTGATATTCATCGATATTCTCTCTTTCGTAATAAGTTCCCTAAAAACGAGTAAAAATTAATTCCAGAAATTTCTACCTTGAACGGGCATTTTTTTCTGCATAATCAGATCATATAAAAGAAAAACTTTTTCCATCAGATTTAACATTACGATTCTTTGACAGACGATAATTATTCTTGTTTGAAATAAATTCTGTAAAAAAAAAATATTTCCTAGAAATGAAAACATATTCCTTATGTGCTTAATAAAATGAAAACATTTAATCGTCTGAAATAATTTATCTAAAAAAACATATTTTTTGCTTGGTTTTTAGGCAACGTTTTTTTGCATCATTGAATTTCAACGATCCACTGTATAAAAGCATCAATAAAAAGTTAACCTTTCGCAGCTGAAAAAACGTAAATTCATAGTTTCATTTTTTAAAAATCTGGTCAGTTATTTATTCATACTGACATGACATAAGAAAAAAAAGGTTATTGCACTCAAAAACTTTTACTGCCTGACCAGTTCTTTCGAACAAAATTTTATTCCACCATCTTAAAAAAAAAAAGAATCGAAACGGAATTCTTTAAGAACGTTTCCTTATCGCATTTATTCCCTTATCCAGAAGTCCAGGCACGAACGAAATGTTTTCCCGTTGAGTCGTTGCCAGTTGCAGAAATAAATTTTTTATGAGTTTTCGAAACCGTAAACATAAATAAATTTTTTTGCCCTCATGATTCATCGAGCAGTGAAAATCCGTTCCAAAGTTCAGCCACCGAAACGCAGTCAAGGACGTTCGAAAACAATCGAAAGTGATGGAGGTTGTAACAGTAAAAAAGATTTTCAGACGGAAATAAACAACTAGGATTACTTGTTAATTAGAATTAATTGGATTCGAGCTAAATTGAGCTTTTCTATTTCAAGATGGCGACTGACTCTGTCGAATTCGATTGCTACTTTGTTTTGTAACTGTTGTAGAATAAATGAATTCGACTGCAAAAAAGAGATTTTTATATTCAGTCTTTAAATCTGTAGCTTTATTCCTGTATTTTTAAGAAAATTTTATTTTATAGGTGTATCAGAAATGTTAAAATCAAATGCATAAGCCGACTCAAGAAAATTATCAATCTATTATGATGGTAATGCCTAGTTAAAATATGGTGTGTATACTGATTTGATTAAATAAAAGTATGATAAATATACAAAACACGACTCCGGTATCAAAAACAAATTAATAAATTGGATATGTAATTGGGAACCAATTACTCTTTCATGGATTTCTGTTTCTATATATATAGTATTATGTGATATAGTAAACTACCTATGTACGTAGTAATCATGCAAAATTAGACCAATTCCAGTACGTTATTCTGAAGATTACCTACAGTATCTATACTTATAAAAGGCAATGTTTGTGTGTGTGCGTACGTGCAATGTCCAGACGAATCTATCGCACTTACAGCCTGGAAATTTGGCACAAAGGTAGTCTTAATGGTGACTCAATGCACCTCGAAGCCGGAATTTTAAAATTTAATCTAGAAAATTTTTCATTTAATGTTTTGTGTTGTTTTGGGTCATTTTTGGCACGTTTATGGTCGTAGTATCTTTCCTAATGATCGTTAAAAAACAATCCATGTACCATCGGATAGAAAGAACAATTTTCGTTCTAATGAAGTTTGTTTTGAACGTCTGACGTAATTTACTGAATTTTGAGAAATTTTTAAAAAATAGTCAGTTTTGCCATCGAAATTCAATTTTTGTTTTTAAATTTGCTGCATCCAACGCTCTAATAGCACTATTATTTTCAATTTTTTTTAGCTTATAACTGCAACGGTTCTCTCGGATTTAAAACAAGAATGGTTAAAATATCTTTTCCCGTTTTTTTCAATTAATTTTTCCCTGGTCAGTTGAAAGATATTTTTCCTCTAACGAGTTTCCTCGCGCTGCACTTCTTCGGAACGTTGCTGGAAATTCTGATTGACTGACGGTGCAGAGCGCAGGGTACGTCATGACCTTCACACAACTGAATGAATTACTTCGAGTATTATTTTCCGATTCGATTTTATATTTTGCTTGCTGTATAATAATCATTTTCACTTTCCAATTTTGTAATATTGTTTTGGATTAACGTGCTCTGTACTGTATCGCGAAAAAAATAAGCAGGATAATCAATAATGTGTATTTTTTGTTTTGATTTTGTTTTCAAAACTTTTTCATGTCATTGTGGACGGTTTTTTTTTTGTTGTTGTTGCTGTGTTGTTGTTGCAGTCCTAATTCCACGGGCAACGCCGTGCGTTTGGCAGTCTTAACGTGTTTAAATCTCGCATATTTTACTTGCAGTATAATAATCATTTTCATGTTGCAATTTTTTAATATTGTTTCGGATTAACGTACTCTGTATTATTTTGCTACAAATGAAATGTCATTATCACGTAGGAAAATAAGCGGGAAAATCAATAATGTGTATTTTTTGTTTTGTTTTCAGAACTTTTTCATGTCATTGTGGGCGTTTTAATTTTTGTTTCATTTTGCTGAATTCCTGATTCCACGGGCAACGCCGTGCGCTTACTGCTAGTTGCCCAATAAAAACTAGTCTTCCCAGTTTTTGCCATATGCACCCACTTAAAGGATAACGCAGTAGCAAAAACGATGATGCAATTTCTATTTAAAACCGAAGAAGATTACCTTCTTATCAATAGCATTTTTTGTCCAGTTTAAATTTATAATGCCGCATTCATAAAAAAAATGTAAATAGTGCTTTGATATTGGTCACTACTGTATAATTGACCAAGCGAAGCGAGGTCTCCGTTTTAACTCGACCGTTTGGCATTTCGTCTGTTTGTAAATTGTTTGTGAGGCAGTCACGATCAAACGCGTTGATCGATTTTCTTCGAATTTGGCATGATTGCTCCTTGAAGTCACTAAAAACGAAGTATGTGTAAGGATTTTTATTTTTTAATTCCGTTTCAAGATGGTGGCCGTTTTATTTGTTTCAGTGCTTTGGCGAGTTTGGCACCGTTAAAGCATTTGAGTAATTTTGGCAATGGAGAGACATTTAATTGGAATTTAGTCAATACTGGTGAAAGCAGACACTTATGTAAATAGATTTTGCATTTGAAAAGAATGCGATATTGTTCACATAACTACAAGTGTCATAATTAATTTTTGATTCTTGCAGCATTAGAATGTTTTCAGGAACATTTTGCGAAAACAACTATCCTCAAAATGTGTACTCAGGAGTTTAGTAACAATTACGTAACTGAGTCGAATAGGTTCCGATTGAATTTTCTATGAAAACCGTATTGTTAACCATTGTGATGAAGTTGAATGTTTCCAAAAAAGGTGTTTTTACAGTTATATGAAGACGGTGTCTGTTTTCCATAGTCAATGTAAAATTGTTTTAATTTTTTAAAATCCTTAATGTGTTTTTATGGTATAAGTATGTCAGTATACAACTTTTAGAATCCTAGTGTTTGTCTTTTAATGTTTTGTGATTGTGCGCATCCGTTTTAAATTATTTATGAGTTTGTAAGATTTTTTTAATTCAGTGTTTTGAACTTTTATATTCTCTGTATACAACTTTGGTTTTTCTAATACGTTTTTTAATATCTTTGAGATTCACTGATTACAGCTTTGGTTCTTTGTGTGTGTATTATTCGTCAGTTGATGGTAGTAGCGCTGGATTATCACCTTCGGCATTGGAGAATCGTGAAACTGCGCCTTACCGTATAATTACAAGCATAATTTTTTGTTAACAGATTTTATTACTTTCTCTATCAGTGTTATTACTTTCTCGTATACGAAGTATACAAAGAGAATGTATTGTAATCGTCAAAAAATTCGAACTCGAGATTTTGACGAATCTCCACGTTTTAGACCTCCCTGAGTCCGAAAAACACAATTTTGGAATTATGTCTGTGTGTCTGTGAACACGATAACTCGAAAACTATTAGAGCTATGGAGACGAAATTTGGTATGTGATCTTTAAACATAATTTGTAGGTTTCTATCAAATTTTGGACAAAATCCGTCTATGGGAAGTCTGCCTTTCTGTCTGTCCGCGGTCATGCGAACACTTTAACACAAAAACTTGAATAGATAGATGAATAAACTTTGGTATACAGTTTTATCACCATATAAAATTTTGGGCCAAATCCGTCAAAGGGTTGACTGTTTGTAGGTCTGTATAATTTACTTTTGAAAAGAATCCGTTATCTCCACGCGCATGCGTACTGGAAGTAATCTTCTGTGCACGCGAAAACTATGGAGCGAATTATGTTAGTTTGTCCTTGAGCCGGCAAGAGCGGAAAATCGGTGCGCATCTCTTTGAATTTGATTCTTTACCTAGATATTTTTCAATCACTATAATGAAAAATCTTCTGATAATCATTGGATTCTGGGTAACAGTAGGTTGGAATTTTTTTATCCACGCGGAGGAAGGGGAAACGGCACCTTTTTTGGGAAGTATACGAGAAAGTTTAGGAGAGAACACTCCCGCTGATTTTTGTATTATGTATCTGGTTCATGTACAGTAGAACCCCGCTAATCCGAACTAATTGGGACCGATGCCTGTTCGGATTACAAAAAATTCGGATTACCCGAAATTCCGATAAAAATAGAGAAGAACAAGATATGTGCTAAAAAAAATTGTAAGTTATAAGTACTCAGTACTACTATCTCTTGAATTCTTTTATTCAAAAGCAATCGAAAGATTTTCATTAGAATAATGGATGTGCTCCTGTATGAAGTGACCTTATCTTACGGCGAATTGCATTAGTTTCTTCAATGTGTACAAAATTATGCATGCTGAAAAAGTACTTTTTTTGTTTTTAGTATGTATATTTAAGTATTTTAAGTAAGGTAATCTTTTCAATTACATATAATTTTCGAAAATAAAATCTGTTCGGATTAACCGGATTTTCGGATTAGCGGGGTTCTACTGTACTTTTGTAAAGTGAGTTCCGGAATAAACAGATAGGAAGCAATAAACTTTCTTTCTTCTTTTTGAAAACTTATTCTTTGACTTCTAACTATCTAACTTATAAAAATTCTTTTCATTATATATTATATTATTCCTATGTATTGTAAACATTTTACAGGTTCTAATTTCTTTTTTCTTTTTCGTAGGTAAGTTTTCCTTTTACTTCAATGTCAATAGAAAAAGCGCACGCCATGTGGTAAGTTCCTTCTTTTTAAGCATTTTATTTTTAAAACCTCACTTTTACTACGCCTTTTGAAATAGCCTTTTTTATATGGCATGAGTGAAATAGTTGGCAACGTAATTTTAGGATGCGATTTACTCAATTATATTATTATACCTTTTTTCTACTATTTTTAGAATGAAATAACGCAGATTTATTTTCAGAATAAGATAGTTCACATGTATGGAAATGTTTTTGAATTTCAAAGGAAATTCCAAACTTTGCAACAGGAAAGGCTAACTTAAAGATTTGAAAGAGTATTTTATGTTTTTGAAGTTTCACGAAAAAAATAATCTTACCGAAGTAGTCCATGAAATGTATTAATACTTGTTTGTGTCGAATATCTTAAAGACGGAAAAGACGTCGCCGTAGAGATTTCGAAACACAAATTTACATGCCAAGGAATAGTTTTACATGCCTTTACAAATAAAAAAGGTAGCTTTTTGCATTTGAATTGAAACAGTCTGTCTATCGCATCGATCAGAGCATCTGCCGGACGCGAAAATCCTGAAAGTCACGAATTTCGATGTCGGTCACGGAAGTCACGAATTGCCGTCAAAGGGTCATGACATTATTTTCAGTCTGCAAAAATTGAGAAGAAAAATACTGCTTGTTTGCGGAAAGATAGCAGTTCTTAGAAAAGGCTAAATTGGAAAGTTCCCTTGAAGCTGGTATTGTTCAAAACAGAAAACCTAGGAATATTTGACGCTAGCTTTATATTTGTCGAATATTTTGATTGTTAGCTTTACGTGAAATGTGTTTGCATTGATGGTATAAAATCTGTCAATGACAATGACACTGACGGTGAAATATATTATTCAGTTGCGGATAAGTTAATAAGGGGCTGGAGAGTGAAGTAGTTGAGCCATTAGCACTGTGACACACTGCGGGGAAGTTGCGACTACACAAGTGCACATAGCAAATAGGGAGGGTTGCTTAAGTCATACCCCCTAAGGAAATAAGTCTACAGGTTTTACTAAGTGAAGCATTAAATTTTGCTTTATTCACAACCTCTATGATTATTGCAGCTATTTATTACAAAAAGTTCAAAATCCATGTACTCTGTCGAAGTAAATAAACAAATCTTAAAGTAATAACACCGGTACGACTAAGGAAACCGGTTCTTAACTCGTACCACCTATGTCCTAGGTCGTACCTTGGAAGCAGATGAACCACAAACACCTTATATTACTATTTTTTGAGTAAACTATTTGGTCTTGAGTTAATCCTCGGTCAACCCTTTCGGTTTTCCGAATTCATAATGTTTATTTAGTTCTAGAAGTGACGTCACAGTTTCGGTTTAGGAATATTATACTTTCTTTGAAACCCAAATCACCATTGGGTAATTTTCATAACGCCTCGTCCATATCTTCCCGTCTCTAAGTCGGTACGTTTTGCCACGTTTATTGACAATGCCTAAAAATTGAAAAAAGCACATCGTGACATATCATAAAGAACAATATTCTCTTTCTATAAATGATATGTATCCTTACATGTACAAGAGATCCTTAAGATGTAACTGGTATGACTTAATCTTCGTTTGTGGTACGACTTAAGCAACGGCAAATGTAAAATTTTAAGTAAGCATCATAAAAGAATGAATTGAACCAGAGCGTCATTGCTCCATAAAAGCAACTATTCAAATAGCACAAAATGGTACCTTAAGAAATAATAACACGTTATTAATAATATCATTGTTGTATGTCTTACGAAATATGCAGGAAAACTATAAAAAAGCTACCAAAAACTTATTTTTCTTCGAAGTTACGTTGTAACGCATCGAAGCTCCGCTCTAAATAATGGAATTAACATCGTCGATGCTAGTAGTCATCACACTGCCGTCAGCGTTGCCGATTCGACGAAAATAAAGTCAGAATAGAATAGGTACGACTTAGGCTGTGGTACGACTTGAGCAACTTTACCCTATTTAATAAAGTAAAACATTTCTTTCAAACGGATTAATCAGAATCAGTAAAACTTATTAAAGTAATCTTTTCAAGATTGAGTCGGAGTCGTCGAATTCGGCATTGAGTCTCGTAGATGCGAGGTTCTCTGAATCACTTCCAGTTCGGACAGCCGCTCAAACAGTCTCTGGCATAATCCACCAGGTTCATTTTCTGTGTAGTCGCAAATATACACACTCTCGAATATATACGCTCTGAAACGACACGAGGTTTCTGTCATTGCCTCGTCTTGAACCGGGCATAACAATCAACATCTCCATTTCAAAGAATACCACTTCTGAGATGCTGCAAGTTCATTTTCTGTACAGCCGCAATATACACACTCTCGAATATATACGCTCTGAAACGACACGAGGTTTCTGTCATTGCCTCGTCTGGAACCGGGCGTAACAATCAACATCTCCATTTCAAAGAATACCACTTCTAAGATGCTGCAAGTTCATTTTCTGTACAGCCGCAATATACACACTCTCGAATATATACGCTCTGAAACGACACGAGGTTTCTGTCATTTCCTCGTCTTGAACAGGGCATAACAATCAACATCTCCATTTCAAAGAATACCACTTCTAAGATTCTGACACCTGCTGAAGCAATTACCGATCCATCGCCTCCTGAGTGCAATAAACGTATCGTTCAAAAGAATGATTATCGCCCTCTGCTTATCTCGTGCTGTATGGAACACACACACGTATACATTCCCCGTGTGACCAACAGGGTTGTTAAGCAACGATAATCCAGATAAGTTACAGTATTTAAAAACTTCTTTAACCTTCCAGTGGTCGCTTGATAAAGGTTTTCTTAAAAAATTCGGGATTTTTTTAAGAAAAACCTATATATTTTCCAGAATATGCTTTCTGTTTTTACGAAAATGCATGTAAACAATGAGCATATCAAGCATAACTATTGGTGAATCATTATCAGTTTTCTGTGGAACGGGCCGAGCCCTGATTTTCTTCTTCATCATCAATTTCTGCTCGGTCCCTTAAATGACCTTGTGACCGAATATTCACTGTAGATTGTGATTTAGAGTGTATCCTTTACATGGTCGAAGATGAAGGGCAGTTGGTCTAGTCTTTCCGGAGAAATTCTAAAAAATGTGAAAATCCGGAAGTGTCCGGATACTTTTGATCATATAGTGTACTTATATCATGTATCATATTACATATTTATATCGTATTTTGTTAATAAATGCAACTTTTATTTATGTAATCTGTATTTATTAGATTTATACTAATCGAAGATTATATAAATAACCAGCGGGAGTGGTCTCCCCTAAACTTTATCGTATACTCCTAACACATGTGGAGAAAAAGTAAGTTCAAAGGCAGCAAAACGAACAAGCGTCCCTAATCCAGTGGAGAAAAAAAAAGCTTGAGAATTGGAAGCTTGGAGGCGAAAGGCGTGGGTGGAAGTAGAAAGGATTAGCGCAAGTGAATCGCGCAATTACGCAATAACGGCCTCGCGTCATTGTGTGATGAGAAAAGACAAATATGCGATTTGAACACCTTTTTCTCGACCGATTGAAACGAAAATTGGGCGCGGATCTACAATTAACATTAGCAGGCCTCATACCAATTTTTATTTAACAAAACCGTAGGGTTTATGAGTTATAATGTTTAGAAGTATGCGATTATACAGACCGACAGAGAGTCCATCCTTTGACGGATTTGGTGCCAAATTTGATACGGACCTACATTCCTGATGATAAAACTGTGTACCAAATTTTATCCGTTTAGCTATTCAAGTTCACATGAATGCGGACAGACGGACAAACAGACTTCCCGTTGATAGATTTTGTCCAAATTCTGATAGAAACCCAAAATTTATGTGTGAAGATCACATACCAAATTTCATCCCGTAGCTCTAATAGTTTTCGAGTTATTATGTTCACAGACAGACAGACATAATTCCAAAATTGTGTTTTTCGAACTCAGGGATTGTCTAAAACATGGAGATTCGAATCTCGAGTTCGAATTTTTTGACGATTGCAATACTTTCTCTTTGTATACTTCGTGTATACACGTATGTATCACGTGTCGACACGTGTATTCTCGTATACGAGAAAGTAAAAATTACTCTTAAATTTGTAAAAGAACGATATAAATATGTAATAAATACTATGCAGAGTATAAGTATCTCCTACATACACCCGCCTGCTGGAAGGTTAAAGATTCGATGAATTTAAATCTTTTAATAATTCCGAAAAAAGAAATAAACAATGTGGTTTAATTTCGTAGTTATTTTGAAACTTAAGAAATTCTATTATCTTTAGTCACTTACCGTTTCTATACATTGCGACAAAAGAACCTTCCTGCATATTTATGAGGCCAAACAAGCTCGAATATCATGTTTACTTCAAACATAAAAATTACTTATTTCCTATGCAAAACCAGTCCTACAGTTGCAAACCTAACTAAGTCTTACCACTGTTAAATGCCACCTTTCCGAATACAATATCCATTTTTAATAACCGTCTCGTAATTCTGACATCCAAGATTAGTTTCCTTTATTGCATTTGCAGATTTATCGCCTAATTACCTCCAGCAAATTACGGGAATATTTTCTTTTCTGTCGATTTTCCGTCCAGATAATTTAACTCTCAATGAAATAGTTAAATTGCTGATGCGTTCGCGCATTAATTCGCCCGCTCGCTATGCTAATAGCGGCCGTATTATTCGCGTAGGTGGCGATTATTTTGATAAAGGGGCTTAAAGGATTCGGATGGACTTTGGGGATCCATCGGTATTTAAATGAGCTTTAATTGCTATCTCGCGAAGCCTCCTTGAGCCTTGTTAATGTGCGATATATTTCGTGCAAGAGTGTGTCTGAACTCGCTTGTGGTTTGTTAAAAGATGTTTTCAATCCTGTAACTAATGTAAATTTTTTTGTGGGGGTGTTAACTGTGATTAACTACTCGAGTTTTTCATTTTTTTGTGTGTTTGTTTTGGAATAGGATCGTATGTCAACGGAAGGATGTTTTTAAACACCTAATATATTTCTCACTCAAATCAAGACATCGCAAGATTAAAAAAAATTAAATTAATTAAAATCAAAAATTGCTTTTTATTATACTTATGAAAGGGTGTTTTAAAAACTGTTTTTAATTAAGTTTATTAACGTAATTTTATTTAACTTAACTTGTTTCGATGACAATGCACTATTTTAATATTTCGGAACTGAATTATCTGTTAATCGACTCATTTAATTAAATTTTGATTCCATACAGGTGGCTCCATCTAGTAGTGAATTTGAGAAAAATTGATTTCATATATCCATAAATTTATAATAATGAATTGTAAATTAAAAACTAAAAAGTAGAAAATAATTCAAATGAAAAATTTCTGCATTTTAGTAAAAATGTGTTTTAAAAACCCATTTTTATTGAATTTATTCTTTTTATCATTGAGGCATGGTTTCTTAAACTTTATCAGCCCGTCTTCTAATTTCTGCTGTAAAAGCATTGTCTGGCCTCATATGTGAACAATTTTTTTTCTCAACTCAAAATTAAAGTTTCTTATATAAGTATGATCGTTCGACGAGTCATAATAGTTGAACGTTTTGGATGGTTTCATTACTTTTAGAATTATTTTCGATTTTTTAATATAACACAATAATTATAGCATTAAATAGAGTACCAGTAGAATTTAGAGTAATTTTGGTCTAGATGAAACATTTTTAATAAAAGGTTCCATGCTTTAATCTCAATAAATTAAAGCATGGATTTGAAATATCTTGGGTTTTGTTTATATTAAACTAGCAGTACGCTCACGGTGTTGCCCGTGGAATCAGAATTTCAACAAAATGAAAAAAAAAAAAAGAAAAACTCGCCCACAACGACATGGAAAAGTTTTCAAAACAAAAGAGAAACATTATTGATTTTTAGGAAAACAGTACCGAGTACGTTAATCCAAAACTATATTTAAAAATTGCAACGTGAAAATCATTATTAGACAGCAATATGCGAGGAAAAGAAACACGATAATACTCTGCCGAAAATAACTATCGAAGTCTTTCATTTAATATCTCCGAGAAAAACGCGATAGTAAATGACGTCACCTGCCGCGAGGAAGGTCAAGTACCAGTCAATGAAATTGCAACAATGCATTCTGGGAATCGTCCGGAGAATATTTTGCTGAGAAATCTCGCTAGCAAAAAAAAAAAAAAACCCTGTTTGAACGGATCAGGGAAAAATTATTTTTAAAAAAGGTTTTAAAGATATTTTAACCGTTCTTGTTTTAAATCCAACAGAAACGTTTCAGTTATGAGCTGAAAAAAAATTTAAATGATAGAGTTATAAGAACGTCAGATGCGAGAATTTTAAGAAATCCTAATAAAAAATTACCATAAAAGTGGCTATTTTTCAAAAATTTCTCAAAATTCAGTAAATTAGTTAGACGTTCGAAACGGAAATCGTTTGCTCTTTCCGATGGTGTATCTATTTTTTTCGAACATTTCTCCGAAACCATGCTGTTGAGAAATTAGTGCGAAAAATCGTCCAAAACAACACAAAATATTAAATAAAAATTTTTCTTGATTAAATTTTAAAATTCGGGCTTCGAGGAGCATTGAGTCATCATTAAGACTACCTGTGTGCCAAATTTCATGGCTGTAAGTGCAATAGATTCGTCTGGACATCGCACACACGCACGCAAACATTGCCTTTTATAAATATAGAAGGATAAAGAGCTAACAATCTTTAAATAGTTTACCTACTTCAAATAATTTCTGAAAGCTTTTCTTATGAATAAAATATTTTTTCTAACACTTTCTATTGATAAAATTCTTCTCTTTTCTAAAGGAGCGAAGAAATTTTGGAAGACCAAATGAAAAATCATGCACAATAATATCCTTTAAGGCGTTACAGATTTTCTTATTACAATTACAAAAATAAACAAAACTATCTCCGCATTTTTTGGAGTCTTTCAGCAGTCTTAATCCGGCAATTCATCTGTACTCCATTCCATTTGCCCCAAGACTGGTTTTCTCCCCCACCCATTCAAATCGAAAAATCAGGCACGTCATTCACTTGAGGCTCCAAAGTGCGCCACCACCGATCTTCGATCCCCTCCTACTCCTCCTCCCGCCTTCAAAACAAGACGCATCAAATCTGCATATCAATACTTTTTCTTATTTTGTTTTGAGACGCCTTGCTACACTTGCTTATCCTCATGTCCTCCCACATGGGAGATTTCGAGTTTCATTTCAACCCTCGAAGCGGGGTCCCAATGTAGGCAGACCCTTTGATCGTGCTGCTACCCTAGCTCGAGGCTCCAAATTGGTATCGGTGCATGAAGTGTTGGATTTTGAGTTCGTTGGAACTCCAGCTTCCCCGAGCCGCTATGCTAATTTTTATAGGTTTTAAAAAGTGACGATTGCTTTTTCCTTCCCGTGTTCCAAAAATTCCAGTTTGAATAAAATGTGAATGGCCCGCTTTATATAAATTTTGTACGGATGCCTGGTTAATGGAATGCCCTCAGAAATGTTGTTTCTTTTGCTATATAAACCCCCTCTCTCCAAAAAAGTTATCATATAATTTTGGGACGAAACTTTAGTCTGAGCAAATAAAAGAAATAATTAAATAAGTTTTATCATATTGATCATAGAAAGGTTAATTTTGGTGTGCTAAAAAGTAAAAATTTTTTATTTTAATTATTTTCTACTTTTTAGTCTTTAATTTGTAACTCATTATTATAAACTAGAAAATAACCCGTCATGGTATGACGGGTGCAAATTGCCTCTTCATTCGAGAGATTTCCCGACAAATTTAACGCGTTTAAATTGATATATATACGAGAGAAATGTTTAACATTGATTGAAAACACATAAAATAAACATATGATTTATGACAGGAAATATATTTTTATTTACATATTTCTTTATTCAAAAAACCTCTTGGTAAACAACATTCCGTGTGAAGTATTTTTCGTTGTTTAACAATTTTATTATAATTCAATAACCATGAAATTCTCAGCTTGTCAAACGTAAGTCAAAAGTTAAAATTTTAAAGGAATTCATTTTCGAAATTCTAATCAAAACAAAGCACTTCTCTGCTTGTCAAACGTTGCCAAAAAATATTATCAAATTATATCATCACGATTGCAATAAATAATGAGATGCATCGTGGCGTCGAAAGTATATCACGCGCGTGATATACCACTGACGTGATTTACTACTTTCTATTAAAAAACGGAAATTAATTTGAAATATAGGATTAATATAATTTAAAATTTCTCGGGAACTATTGATCATAGCGAGATAGATTTTATATCGATCGATAGCAAATTTTATTTCACTATTTTAGAGCTATTAAATTTGAAATTAGAAAGACAATTACTCTTTTAAATTTAAAATAACTGAAATTTAGGTTCTCTAACAATGAAATAATGCTGTTTAACGTTCCCCTCCCCAATTTCCAAATTTTTAAAGATATTTTTATTGATTTTAATTCAATCTCTCTACATGCAAACTTTTAAGTAACACATATAATGACAAACTGAAATAACAAAACATTTAAATTGCGGATCACCATCAAAAGAGTTGGATTATTATAAAAAAATTTAAATCACTTTTTAAGAACATTAAATTTAAAAGTAATTTTAAACAAAAATTTACCATTTAAAAATGAACAAAATATTTTTGACGGAAGTTTAATATAGTTATGCAAAGATTTCGAGAGATGTTGACTAGTAAACCAATCAGCCAATTACGAAACTAATTGAACCACATTAATCCGTAAGCAATCAGAAAAACGTGAGAAAATCTCTAAGAACATTGTTCTGAAATTTTAGTAATACTTAATTTGAAAGCTTTCTACTTTCTAAAACATGATTGATACGTAAGCAATCAGAAAAACGTGAAAAAAAAACTCTAAGAACATTGTTCTGAAATTCAAGCAATGCTTAATTTGAATACGTTCTAAAACATGATTGATCCGTAGGCAATCAGAAAAACGTGAAAATAAGAATATTGTTCTGAAATTTAAGGAATTCTTAACTTGAATACGTTCTAAAACATGATTGATACGTAAGCAATCAGAAAAACGTGAAAATAAGAATATTGTTCTCAAATTTAAGCAATTCTTAACTTGAATATGTTCTGAAACATGGACCTCGTAAATCAAATATAAGCACAAAATTAAATTACTCTGAAAATGCCACAAAAAAATTTCTCGGGGCTCCAAATGTTGTGGGGCCCATAGGCAGTTGCCTACTTTGCCTATTTAGTTATCCGGCCCTGGTCATTTTTCCTTAAATTCGTAAGATACTTTGACTTCAGAAATGCCTACGTGTGTCTTGGAGTCATCGCGAACGTAGTTTTGAACCATCAAGACGGATCTGGAATGTTCGGCCTTCGCGATTTACCAGAGAGTCCCTCAGTGCTTGCTGTGAAACATTACATTAATCTACACCACGGTGACTTCTGTGAGTGACGTCGATGGCCTTCCTTGCCAATCAGTTTCTGTCCAATCTCGTTCAATGGATTCGAATTGCTCGCAACATTTAACTGAGCGCGTGGAGAACATATAGTATAGGTAGTGCTATCATGTGGTACGTACTGTAGTCGAGTAGTTAGATTAAAATAACAAAATGATGGAAATTCGTACATCTGGACCTAAAGCTCCGTTCATTATAATATTATCATGCTAACAAGCATTATTTATTTTATAATCTGCATATTATAATATTATTTCACTGTCTCTTCTAAATACGGATGGGAAAATCCTACTTTTTTGTTTCGGTTAACCGAGTTTTTTTTCGGTTATTTTTTTGTCCCAGTTTAAACCTGTTATTTTTTTTAAATACAAAAACCGGGGGGAAAAACCGGTTGGAAGATAGGCTCGATTTTCGGTTCGACTAGACTAAAATTTACCAAGTTATAAAGCTTTGAATTTCGTCATCTTAGGCCAATCACCGACAACCGCTTCCTCGAGGCGTCTGTTGGTTGGCGGATTACTGAAGGAGTTATTATGACCGGAGAAATATTGACCAATGGATTGATTTCCTGCAAAAACAATACTAATAAAAACTTTTGTCTGCAAACGGCGTCTGTTTTTTTGTAGCCAAAAAATATTCATCTTTAGTCGGAAGTTCTGTGGTGTCCGAAAGATTAGTATCTAAGTTGAATGATGTTGTTTCCGATGAGAGGTGTCGACTCACGGATCAACACATTGCTGAAAGAGTCTTTATGAGCAGATTAGATGATAAATATCGGCCAATGAATTAATTTCTCGTGAAAACAGTGTTAATAAAAAATTTTGTCTATAATACTTACTTATTGCAATAATTACTCATTTATTATTATTACATATTGTATTAATTACTTAGTTATAATCATTACTTATTGCATTAATACTAACTTATTGTATATTATTATAAATAATAAATTCTGCAAACAAACGTTGCTTTAAAAAAAACCGAAAACCGGTTATTTTGAGTGGTTTTAAGGTTAAAGGATAAACCGGAGGTGAAAAAAACCGGTTTAACCGAAAACCGTTTTTTTTTTTTGCAATAACCGCCAGCCCTATTTCTAAATTAGATTTCCAAATTCATAAAATTATATCAAAATATAGAATGCGAGAAACTTCTATTAAATTTGAGACGAAAGTACGCAAGCAAATATTCGAAAAATTAAATATTTTTGAAAAGTAAATTTATTAATTTTTTGAATCAAAGGTTATTCAGGGAAATCTGGCTGCACAATTAAACCAACTGCTGAACATTTCAATAGAGAATGAATGCTAAGAATATATTGCATCGGCCCTTGCTTAAAGAATTTCGAAAAATATATTATAATTAGTGAAAAAAAATTCCTCGGAAATAAAATTGATATGACTGAATATTTAATATTTTTAAATTTTAAAGCGATGTAAAAATGGTTTTTGTGCGATAACATGCTTCAGACTTATCGAGGAAAAACTATAACATTTTGATTCATTTTTAATTAATTATGAATCTCTACTTAAACAACTTCTTTTTTGCCACTATCCAAGATGGCGGCCGTTTGGCGAGCATCTTAACGATTGGCGAACGTTTCGTGAGCTTGGCGACGAGACCTTACCGTACTCATAAGTCTAACCAATGATTGTGACCAAAGGAGAATCAATATGAGCTTCAGTTTACCTTTTCTATGGAACTATACAAACTAACTTAAAGTACATAATATTGTTACAAACACGGAAAGTCGCTTCCCAGCAATGTGAGTCTTATGGTTGGGAAGAGAGTTTTACAAGGGTAAGTATGAGATGACCGATAGCAGCCACGTCTGGACCCCTCACCTTGGCGACAAACTTCGCGAATTTGGCGATGAAATATGGAATCTCAAAGGTTCTGAAATCTTCTCGATATCTCTATTACTAAAGGAGATACGCTTGAATGTACTAGAAGATTCCATGTGACGTCACGGCCTGCCGCAGGAGACTATATAAGGAGAGGTCTTGGATGACGGGGTGTGTGTTGATCGACTGGGATCACCTTGGAGCGCGAACGTCTTTGGAGTTCGTCCGCAGTGCGAGCTAGGAAGCTGGTGAGCCGAGACCTATTGAAAGTGCAGTTATTGTCGTTACTAGCTGCTGACTGTTTGTGTTGTTAAATATCAAAGTACTGAACTGTTATTACCTGTGAATTGCTGTCTGTTTACATTGGTAACCTGTGCAAGAACTATTGTTTCCTATACCTGTGCTACGTGTTTTCCTGCATATTTGTAAATAAACCTTCATTCTCCATTATCCTGCGTGATGGACTGTTTACACCATACACCCACAGTAAGACTTGCAATATATTTAAAACTGTAGAAAACATCTGAAAGACATTTCGTGTTAGACTGCAAAAACACGCGTAACAGCAAGAACTATATTTCATGGCTGACATCCTTACCTCTAGAAGTTTCGCGTTTATAGGTGAGGCGGTGTTGTTTTTCATACTGTTTAAATTATTAGTCTATCGAATGAATAAAGTTGGGTATAACTCTGGAACGGTCAAAAAATTCTTTCTGGTATAAAGAAAAAAAATGAATAAAGGCAGAAAAGATGTTGGTGACATATTTTTTCAGCAGGGTGTGGCTGAATGGCGTGACATTTCCGTCCGAAGCCGTATCGATCAGTTTCCAATGCAGACTGATGATGCACGTAGCGGAATAAATGATGGTTCATCTGGAAAACATTGGTGTGTTTATTTTTGCCCTGGAGAAACAATTTCCCGTGCGGGTGAGGGCCGCATGTTTCGCGTAGATGAGATAGATACGGAGTGCGACACGCAACCTTAAATATTAACGGAACACACTAGAAAGTGCGCAGATTCTGCTGATAAGTCTCACGAACCGTACATGATTCTTGTATTGCATACTCATTCTTGCTCATAATGATATTTGATGCGAAAACACAGTGTCCATTCGAAATGTGGCCCAATAGATAATTTCTAACCATTATAGATACGCATATACTTCCAGTTGGCAAAATGCTTTAAATGGCGTTTAATTAATTTTAAGGGTGTCAGAGAATTGTGAGGCACATTTAAAAAATTAATTTAAAAAAACCCTAATAATGTTACAACTACGGTTTTTAACTTAGGACTACGTTCCTCCTATTGGGGTCTCAGGAAGAAATTTGATTCACATGCCAAAACGCCACAAAACTTGGTATGGGAGATCCTCTATATCTCGTTAACTACATATGTTAAAACATAACTGATGTCTTATTTTAGAGATAAAGGGTAACAACAAAAGTTACAAAAAAAAAATACAAACTCGGAATGGTAGTTCAGCAATTACTGAGTGGCAAAGTCGTTCAAAAATACGCATGAGCTGGTGACGCGATCCTCTATATATCGGTAACTACATAAGTTAAAAACATAACTAATGTCTTATTTTAGAGATAAAAGGTAACAACAGAAGTTACAAAAAAGTACAAACTCGGAATGGTAGTTCAGCGATTACTGAGTCGCAAAGTTGGGCTAAAATACGCATAAATTGGTGACGCGATCCTCTATATCTCGGTAACTACATATGTTAAAGCCATAACTAATGTCTTATATGAGAGATAAAGTGTAACAACAGGAGTTACAAAAAACTTACTTAAACTTAAACATACGAGGGACTTCTAGAAACAAAAGAGTCACGCGAGTAAACTAGTCCTACACCTTTAACATCAACGGCTGTTTGAAAAGACAGCCTCCTGTCATTCTTTTTTTAAATGAGAGCGCATTTTAAAAAAGTTTTTTCAGGTAGGCCACGCGCCGTCACAGTGGTCTAGGTGGTCGTAAATTATTGAAAATCTCCCATTTTTGAGAGACATTATCTGCAGAAATATTAAAAATAGAAGAAAAAATAAAAGCATGTATTTGTAGGGAATTTGAAGCTGTATAATTTGTTATTTTACTTGTAGTGTGAAAACTGAATATTTTTTTGAGATATTCAAGAAAAATTAAAAAAGGAAACTAGAAAACGCGCATCGGCTTCTACCGATTGGTAACCATTGCGTATGGAATTCTCTTGCTGTAGCAAATTTAGAACACCGTTTACCCATCTGAAAAAACTTTTTGATTTGCTCTCTCATTAAAAAAACCGTAGTTGTAACATTGTTAGGTTTTTTTTATTAATTTTTTAAATGTATCTCACAATTCTCGGACATTCTGTATTTCATGGTGCTGGAATCAATAAATTCACTGCTTAAAAAATTTACGTCCAAATCTTATTACAAATCAAGTCTTAAAAATTAATTCTAAATCTTTATACAGTCCTCCGGTGGTTTTAGTAAAATAGTCTGGGTAAGCTAGCATTTTAAACATTAAAAAAATTCAAAACTTCCGCAATTAAAACTGACCGAGTTATGAAGCTTTGAATGTCACTATTTTAGACCCTTTCAATGGCCGCCTCGAGGAAGATCAACGGTCAGCTCTGGCTGGATGTTGTTTGGTTTAAAGTAATGAAATTCAGAGCTAAATTACTTGATCATCTTTAGTCGATTCCAATATCAAAGAAGACTCCCGAATTTTAACAGATTTTGCTAACTCACAATTTGCCTTCCATTTTCCCTCAGATTTTTTCATTTTAAGTAAAGAAGTTTAAGTCACGACAAAGTCAAACACGCAATGAAAAAAAAAACCTGTTGAAACACGAGAGAATATTTAATTAAACGTAATCACGGTAGCCCTCAATTTCGGAGGGGAAAAAATATCTAACAAAAAATTGTCGTTGGGAAGATAGAATTTTATCAAGCTAACAGTGTTAGAAAAATACGAGTTCTTAAAAATGAAGGGAAAAATCGTGATAATTTCATACTTTTCGGATAATAACTGTTAGTTTAGAAGCAACAGAAATTTGCATATTTCAAGATCTCATCTTGTAATATATGCCCCGGTCCTGTCGAAAGGGGATATAGAGGCCCGACACTAGCAGATAAAGGTGGTAATTGGGAGAAATGAGGCCCAGGGGGCCAAAGGTGCTTTACCGGTAAACAATATATTTTTCCGGTTTTTACTGTCTCGTATTCGACATTCAGAAAGAGAAAGCCGAGTAATTATCAAAAAATTCTACCACGATATTTTACTTTATATGTCCTTGACTCCAAAACCTAATTTTTGGAGTTATGTCTGTCCATCTA